>JAOPJJ010000134.1:9702738-9717609 GCA_027122795.1 Enchelyopus cimbrius
ATGTCCTGTATTGTATGTCCTGTATTGTATGTCTTGTTGTGTATCTTGAATGGAGACGCCATGGAGGCAAAACAAATGTCAGTGCAAACTGACAATAAAGATGGATCGTAACGTACGGTAAGACGTCCTCACCTGCAGGAAGAGGGCCATCTCCGACTCGTCCATGATGTTGATGCCGGTCTCCAGGACCTTGGCCATGTTGTCCAGGTGTTCCGTGTACTTCCTCTGCAGGGACCGGATGTAGTCCAGCTTCTCCTCTTGCTCCGCAGTGATCTGCGTGCTCATCTCGCCCTTGCGCTCCTCCAAGATGGCGTACAGGTGGTCGAAGGTCTCGCAGACCTTGGACTTCTGCCTGCGTCCGTTTTCCTTCAGCGGTGGCGTACAGTAGCGTTAGATATCGCTGCACAGTAGAGGGGGCTCCGTGCTTCATGCATGCATCATGGCATGTTCTTGATACGCAATGATGCAAGTGTGCTTGATTGTCCGAGTGTGTGTGTGTGTGCGTGTGTGCGCGTCTGCACCTACATCTACAGTCCTGCAGGTCTCCTCCAGTTGAGAGATGATGGCCTGGATCCTCTCATTGTTCCCAACCAGCATGGAGATACAGTCAGTCAGCTCAGCCTGCACACACACACACACACTAGTGTAGTACAAACAGAGCGCTAACGATAAGGGCTAACCAGAGGGAGAGCTGTTGGAGCGGGAGGTGACCTTCTGTTCCTGGAAGATGTTCTGCAGAGGAGCCACCTCACAGTCCTTGTGGCTGCCGAACACCTTGCACATGGAGCAGGTGGGGGTGCTGCAGGTCACACAGTAGATGTTGATCTTCTCCTCGGGGTGCTCCTCGCAGCAGGGCTGCTCCTGCGCGGCTGGGGGCGCCTCCTTGGGGCTGCAGGAGAGGGGAGATGTGAGTACATGGGCTTGAGACTCCCTGCTCCTCCCCGGCTTGGCCAGAAGAGAGTGGCCGTCTTTCCACAGACAGCACCAGCTCGCCTCGCCTCGACTTAGCTCGCCTTTTTTTGCGTTCCCGTTACCGAAATCTGGCTGAGCTGATACTTCTGTGTGACGTAAGCTAGCAGACGGCCACTCATCGGACAGACCGTGAGGTCACTTGACGACTCATGACGAGCGCGACGTCCGAGCCTGACACCTGCGTCCGAGCCTAAAAACTAGCATCTGCGTTCAGTCAACGTTGCTATTACTGATCAACATGGAAGGAACAACGCGCAAGAACACGCCGTGGACCGTGGCAGAGGTGGAGACGCTCCTGAGTGTTGTCGCTGAAGCCCTGTTGATGTGTCGCATGGATCAGTACGTCACTGATGACGACCCGCCCACGTTGAAGAGATACTAATTCTAGATGGAAACTCAACACGTCTGAGACCAAACCAAGTAGAGCCGAGTCGAGGTGAGGCGAGCTGGTACTGTCGTTGGAAAGCCAGCATTAGACGGCTGTGGTAGTACTGGGCATCTACTGTGGGAGTGCACCGCGCTGTTAAAGACAGTGTGTGAGTCTGTGTCTGTGTGTGTGTCTGTGTTGAAGCAGCTGACATCACGGATGGCCCGGTCAAGTCATGCCTCATGTCCCACAATAAAAATAGTTCCTGGTGCTTGGCCGCCCCACTGCCCCACAGATATATTTAGCCCCAGAGGGGAGCGGCCATGGAACGCAGGCAGCCTCCCAGATAACAGCCACAGGCCAGGTCCCTATGAACCACCACGCTCTGGGTGGAGCTGGCATTCAATGATCAATGAGAGTCTGCCTCCAACATGGCCTGGAGGTCCTGTGTGCTTCTACACATACGGCTTTATGTTGACTCTACAGGTAACCAAACTCATACAGAGGTAACCAACTACCGCATGGAGGTTGTGATCTGTGGTGAAGTAATCTACTCTAAGTGTAACCAAACATCATTTGGAGCTCCTTTTACAGTTGAATGATCTTCTTTGATTTGAGAAAAGTGTCGGTTAAATCAGTGTCCAGTTCCTGTAACCAACATCCCTCTTGAAGCATTTTTGTCTGGTGATTTTTTCTACTCTGAAGGTAACCGATCATCATCTGGAGGTCCTGCTCTAAACACCTTAATTGATCAGCTTAATTGCTCTTGATGTTGCCCTGGTAGCCCATCATCCCTCACCTGGTAGCCCATCATCCCTCACCTGGTAGCCCATCATCCCCCACATGGTAGCCCATCATCCCTCACCTGGTAGCCCATCATCCCTCACCTGGTAGCCCATCCTCTCACCTGGTGGACCCCTGTTTGTACATGTCGATAATGTTCTCCACCAGAAGATTGCGCTGCAGTCCGTAGACTCCATGTCGGTCCAGAACCACTTCGTGTCTGCAAGACGGGCAGCGGAACCGCCCTCCGGACGACACGGTGGACCCGGTTCTCGTCGACAGGTATGGGTTGGATGCCTAAAATAACCCTTCCAAAGATGAATGTCTCGCGGTGAAAAATACTACAGTTATGATGTTTGTTTGCATTATGCAGCCGAAATATATAAGCCTGTACATTTGAATTCTGTATCTTCATTGTGGTCTGGGCCTGACTAAGTTGCCTTAATTACGATATGCATCCATCGGTGGTCCTGCGGTATAACGTTATATTGACTTTGTATTTATTATCGCCCCCTACTGAAGTGTTACTGCACCATTACATGTGAATAGGATATTTGGCTGCAGGGCGGTGGGCCCTCTCCAACCCGCGTCGGTCTGAAGAGGCTACACACTGACACGAAGACGTTATTCTTACCCCCTCCCTACCTGAAAAATATCGTTGGCGCATTTTCGGCACAAGTTATGTTGGCAGGGCAGGATCACCACCGGCTTGGTGAACATCTCCAGACATATCGGACAGACGAGCTGCTTCTCAAGGCTGTCCATGGTGTCACCTAGTCCTGAAACCTGTCCCAAGAGTGGCCCCTCTGGCGTTCCTCGGATCCACGTATGGGGCCAAATCCCCGAAGAACTTTCGCAATTACAAGTTTCGGACGTTTCGAAAGCGGGCGTCCTCGAAGTTGCTTCACGCGGCGTCTCACCCGGTGAATGTCACGAGCTGTTTTTAGTAAAGGCCACGTCAAGCGTTGCCATGCTTACGTGCCCATATATGAAAGTGTCAGCAAGCCTGTGTGTGTGTGTGTGTGTGTGTGTGTGTGCGTGCGTGTGTGTGTGTGAGTCGTTTTTAGGGAATATTTTGTTTATAATGTATTTCTATATGTTGACATTTTGCAGTTGACGGGCTGGTGCAACATAATATTTATTTCATATTAAATATAACAAAATAAGTAAATACATTCGTTAAAACACATGTTAAAATAAAAACACACGTCGGAACATGCAACCAAATCACCAACTGTTATGTCTAATCTTTTATAAAGTAACTTTTATTATAGTTTAATTGGCCTACATAGGCCTACTTTAATTCTCTCATGTGAAAGTAAAAGTGAAAGCACGTGATTGGAATGACGTCAATCAATTGGTCAGTGGTTTTGTGTGACTTTATAATCATGTGAACGACATACTTATTTCACCATTATAATTTTTATTCAAGAGCATTTTTTCTACAACGTCCATCCCATTTGTTTCACGGGTCCAGAGAATGAATACATCAGAACTTTGACCAAGGTATCTTTGCCAGGAACTCGGGAAGGAACTGCTTTTGATCCAACTCGGTTTTTTGGTTTGTTTTACTGTTCCCCAAACAAAAAACCCACACCCATTAAGATCGCATCAACATTTCCCGCTCTGTTGCCTCACACCCCAGGTAGAGTTTTGATTGGCCGAGGAGGGGCATGTGTTATTCTTTACATAAAAGTGATGGCGGCCGTGAGAAAGGTTACATAGGCCTTGCACGCGTTGAGGTGCCAATCGTGTCTGTTTCCCGAAGTTTCCCAAAACACGTAAAATGCCACATAATACATCATGAGAGTCAGTTTGTGGGGAAAAGGAGTTGAACATCAGGTAGCGCGAGAGTAGAGGTCAGAGGTCAGCTTCCGATGGTGGTGGGGGGGGGGGGGCGGGGCCTCAGGTGTAGGTGCGGTTTCCATCGCCGATCAGCTGGGTCTTCTCGCTGGCGCCGCTGCTCGGCTGCTGCATCACCGGACCATCTCCAACTTCTAAACCCACAGGAAGTACGGTTTACCATGAGAGGACCTGTACTTCCTGGTGCAGCGGTCTCACTTGGTTGACCCAATAATGACTCATGTAAAGGAGATCTTTAATCTCAATGCGTATCTTTTCCTGGTTAAATAAAGGTAAGATAAAATACAGCCCTCCGGAAACCTGTCTTCTGATTCCCACAAACCCCGCCCCTCACCGTTGTCCTCCTCCAGGTCATCTGGGGAGACGTAGACGTCTGACTCCGCCCCCTCCCCGGCCGGCGGCGGCTTGAGTCTGCCACAGCAGCAGTTACAGCAGCAGCACAGACAGCAGCAGCAGTAGAAGCCGGTCAGAAGCCCACACACAGCAAACAGACCCTGGAGGGACAGACGTGTCAGTCTCAAGGCAGAGAGACTTCTACTGGCACACACTAGGATCAGGCATGGGCCAAACGATTCTATTCCGGGAATCAGTTCTTTCAGCTCCCTTCACTTTCACAAGTGGTTGGTTTGATTCGTTCCTTCAGTTCTTTCATTCATACGGTCTGTTACGTCATGTGGCAGAGGTACGCCCACACATGGAGTCTTTTGGAACCCCAGAAGGTTTCAGACGGTGATGGTGCTCTGGAACAGCACATTTCTGTGAAGTAATACGCCGCGTTGACATGACCAACTGTTTAACTTTGTTCAACCAATAACCGAAAACACCAGTTTTGTTGTCAAAACGTCTCTGAAGCATTCACTAAGACGTTAAAAAAAAGAATCAGTTTTCTTGTTTTGGGAATCAGTTCTCATCGTTCACCTTCGGGATTCATTCTTTCTGACCGAATCGGTCACGAATCGCCCATGCCTACAACAAGAGACCAACCTTGGCCCACCAGGTGGAGAGCATGAAATAGGTGTTGACGTTCTCCTCTCCAAACTGCTGGGCCACGTAGAGGCCCAGAGAGCCGTAGCTGTCGTAGATGTTCCTCTTGGTGAGGTCCGACAGCACCGAGTGGGCTCCGTTCAGCTCCTTGAACTTATCGGCCGCATCCGGGTTCTCCGGGTTCTTGTCCGGGTGGTAGCGCAGGGCTAGCTTCCTGAAGACCCAGACAACACTGTGTGTGTGTGTGTGTGTCTGTCCCAAGAGTGTTTCTCTGCCCTTTAGTACGCTGAGGGTTGGATCCTCATTTCTTCTGTGAAGCCCTTTGACAGACTGTCACAGTGATTAAGGACCTCACCAGCAAAATGGACAGATCAAATGTTCTACCTCCACCATGATGCTCTACCCGTCACTTCTCATCCCTCCATCCTTCCCTGTCCATCTCTTACATTTCCATTCACCTCCCCTTGGTCCCCTGCTGTGCCCGGTCCGCCCCTCAGCTCCCATGCCCCACATCCAACCCAGTTTGTACAATAACCCCTGATATTGGTGTGGTAGAGGGACACCGGCAGACCGCCACTCTCTCACCCCTGCGAGACCTCTCAACAGTCCTACCTGTAAGACTTTTTGATGTCGTCATGGCTACAGCTCTTCTCCAGGCCCAGGACGAGGTACAGGGACTCCCCGGAGGTGGACAGGGTTCGCTGCCGGCTCTCGGACATCCTGACACCATTACCTGCTGCCGAAAGTCACGGGGAGAGGGGAGAGTTCAAAGGGGAAAGCGCCAATGCACCAAGGACCAACTCGGGTGAAATTGGAAGGATATGGTACGCACCTGGCTCTGCTCCTGAACCTGTCCGGCTGAAGCGGCGTTTGCTGGTCCTGCGGTGGGTCCAGACAGACGGATCGGCAGCCGATGGCGAGTAATGGAGACACTGTGTCCAGCATCAAAGATTCATTGGCCGGCTGCTTCAGGTGTCCTCGGCGACCAATGGGCACAGGAGACGCCTCGCACCGGCAAGGCTTGATCGGGTTTCAGGCGAGCTGGTCGGCCAGGCACTTTGTGGCGATTCCCATGGCAACCTGTGAAGGGGGGAGAGTTGGTGGTTGGGGGCTGAGTCCCCGCCCATGATCTGTCAATCAAGAACACGTAGGCTGTGTAATTATTTTTTTAAATCATATACATCCAAAACATATTAAGATTATAGACATCGTGGAGTAGTAGTACCAGTGAAAGTTACAGTATTTTATGTCTCACGGTATGTCGGTGTACTTGCCATACCAAATTCGTAATATTTTACACTAGCTAATAGGACTAAAGGCGAGGAGAAGGTGAATGTATCTTAGAGATAGATAGTTAGATATTTTCTTTATCCCGAGGGAAATTAAAGTCTTATGGATGGAACGAGTTAAACAAGGGTGTTTCTGAGGAGAGTGGTGTAAGGATGATAATCTCATTTTTATTTAAAAGAAGCAATTTCAACTGACGACCTGAGGATGTCACTAGATTCCCGCATTCTTCTTCTATTCTTCTTACTGGAAGACATTTGAGCAGGTGGACATTGGAGCAGATGAGGCAAACTTTAAGCAGTGCTCATTGGCTCATCCAACTGTGTCTCAGTCAAAAGTGGGTCTTTCACAAACCTTTAATAACCGCGGTCATGTTGAGCTTACTTGGTTGAAGTCTCAAGTAGATAAACGTGACGGAATTATTTCACTTCATTTTATTTTGTACATGTCTTCATATGATCTGAAATGAGCTGTATTTGATAGATTTCCGGCTCAATTAAGGTTTGTCATTGTCTTTGTTGTTATTCTTATTGTAAGTGATACATGTACACAAACTGGTAAATAATTGACATACAAACCATGAACACGCATTGGAGCGGAGACCCAGTGAAGCCCTAGTCCAATATATGTACGCGTTTCAAACATGCACCCCTTGATAAACCAATCACAACAGACCTTTCATGCTGTGGTCTAACGTGATTGGAGGTTGCAGGAGCGAGAGGTCCGTCATCGCGCCATCGTTGAAATGTTTCGGGAAGACAACGTACGGTCGGTGAGCGATAAGGAAGGGACTGACCGAATTATAAACGTTATGATCGTATCGCGACCTTGTTTTCTTCGGTGAATGGTAAGACTCATGTCGGGTTTACAAGCGCTTTGGGAAATCATTCTATGAGGGCGACGGGTTTCTGTTCCGGGCTTCGCCGCAGTTCAACCGAGCGACGAGACTATCTTTGACTCCTACCGACCTAAACACGTCGGTTTAACGATATTTGAAATTGTATTGCGACCGTATTCAGTTGTGATTCACAAAGCCAAGACTGTTAGACGAGGTAGGGCTTTCTTTTAAACGGCTATCTGCAGTATGAGGATGCCATTGGTCGAGGCCCCTTTGTGATGATATCGACCTCTTGAGAGCCACACATTGTTGACCCAATATGTAAAGGCTATGGCCCGGGGGAGACACAAAATGAACGAAGAAACATTCGTTTTAATTTCGCCTTGAACGAGCACGAAATCCTCCGCTTTCTCTGCGCAAACTTGTGCCCGAGTTCATGGTGCAACGGTTCCATCGCGATCGGATCTGAACCCCCACCCCCCCACCCCCCGGCGCCGACTGTCCGATGGAAGTATGCTCCCAGCTGCCGGTGCTGCCCCTGGACAGGCCGGTCCCCCAGCATGTGCTGCGGCGCAGAGGAGCCATCAGCCTCGGCACCAGCTCCGCTCTCTTCGGGGGTCCTTCTCCCCGGCAGCTCTGCAAGGTAAGCAATTGACACACACACACACACACACACACACACACACACACACACACACACACACACACACACACACACACACACACACTTTGGTGGGATTAGCATTGTGCAACATTTCCATTTGCTCGCCCATTCAGTTTGAAGGATGATGAGGTGACCACGACATGGTGAATGTGTTGGACTTAGGTTTCTGCCATGCTGTGTTGATATTGGGACGCTGGACTCGGCGCTCGGGCTATGCAAAATGTTGTTGCAACGAGGACCTTCTTCCGGTGTTAGTCCCCCGCAGTCGGGCTGTATATACTGTATACACAGAGCACACTCGCTGTATACACAGAGAACTGCCGAGTTTCACATATAAGGACCTCTGGCAACGTCTCTGTAATATCTCGGCTACTTCCATTTGGCGTGTGTTCACCCTGGCTTTTGGCTATGCGTCCAGTGGAACCCTTTTACACAGCAACACACTTTCATTACACGTCTGTTAGTACAACACGCCTAATGGACGTGTGGCAAGTGTGTCTTGAGAGACGCACTCTCAAGCCACTTGAGAGCGCGTGTCTAGATCTTCTCCAAACCCCCGTTACTAGGAAATGGAGGATGCGAGGCTGTCCTTTAAAGCAGAAGGAACTATGTAGAGGAACTAAATCGACCCATGGCTCTGAAACCAGATGCCAGCTGCAGGAGCGTCTCGTTTGTGCGAGAACACGTATTGCGTGGTATTTGAATGCGTAGAGAGGCTGTGGTCGGGTTTGGTCAATGGATAGTGTACCGTGGTGTGGAAGCTAGAGGTGGTGCCAGATCGTAAAGCAGGGGTCTCAAACTCGCGGCCCGCGGGCCAATTGCGGCCCGCAGGACATTATTTTGTGGCTCCCTACAAAGTTGAAAAAAACATTGATTTCAAGTAGGGGGCCATTATTGATTAGTTTTTGCTATTGCCCTGGCCGTTGTGTATTATTTCCTGGCACTCATGGGCTGCCGTCGCTCAGGCTCGTCACCGCTACCCTGCTGTTTGTGGACAACATATGCAAATTAGCACAGTCGTTGCGGGACTTCTATAGGTCCTTCTTGAGATCTCCCAACGCCAAAACCATCCAACCTCATCCACCCGACCAGTTACTATCCCAGTGTCTGTCTGTCCTTACCGCAAACCTCCCAATCAACCAATCATAGTTCAGGCGTCAGGAGTGAGGATCAGGTGCCCGTGGACACCCTGCCCTGGACTGGACTGGACACACAAACCGCTGCCCCTCCTGAGAGCCCCGTGCGAGAGTGTGCTTCCCCCTTGGTGCCTTGATGATCACTATGCTCTCCGCTCACAGAATACGTTCTTGTTGATTACACCGCGGGTACACAGAGTTTGGCAGGAGAGCCTTTATGTATGCGGCTCCATAGATGGGGAACCTTCTGCAGAAGGGTTTAAAGCTGCACCCATCGCTTCCTCTCGGCCGTTGTAAAGCTTTGTTGCAGGAACTCTGTCGTCATCATCTACATGCCGACGTCAGGGCGGATCATAGCTGATTGTCTTTTTATGTTCATAGCTGTTTTTTCTATGTCCGTAATTTCAATGATGTTTTCTACTTTACATTGCCTTGTCATATTTGTTTATACATTTGTGCTTTATGTTGACTGTCTGAAACTTCTGTTGCTGCCTATCTTGGCCAGGACACTTGAAAAAGAGATTTTTAATCTCAAGAGGCTTTTTCCCGGGTGAAATCAAGGTTAAATCAAAAATAACAAATGGCTCGGCTGTACTGCACACATGGAAGGCACCGCACCGCACAGCGTCGCGGAGCCTTCCCAGCCCTCACAGAGCAGCGTACTGTACGCCCACGGGTCGCTACGGACCGCCACTGCAGCGGAGCGGAGCGAGGGAGCGCTGACTGCGTTCTCTACTGTCCTCCTCCGCCCTCTCCCTCCTCCACCAACACCAGCATGTTTTCACTCATCCCATTTCCCACGATGAGTCCTGGTGATTCAGACGTGGTTTAGTGACTGCAGATGGATTAGGTGCGTTGCTGAGGCTGCACGCGCTCGCATGCGACCACACGTGCGCGGAGGCCTTGCGTGCGACCGCCCAGCAGGGGGGATGTGGGCCATCGCCTGTGGCGGTATTCCATGATAGCATCATCGCGACTCAGTGAGCCCCGCTGTACTGTCGTCCTGACCCACTTAGACCTCTTTCATCAGACCCATGAGCACTTCAATCCGTGCAGTTACCGAACAATTAACAGTTAATTTATCATTATTATTATTAGATATTCACAGTAGTATCTGTGCATACATAACCATTTTCCCACCTCATAAGCTCTGTAGCAGTTTGAGATTTTTAAATGTAAAGTGCTCTACAAATTAAATTGATTATTATTATTATTGTTATTATTATTATTATTATGGCATTTTTCTTTTAAAGGTGTCCTTCACAAACCGTTTTTACTTGCTCCTTTTGGGATACGATGGGTCACTCCTAGTTGCATATGCATGCTGCACGTGAAACTGTTATTCTACCCCCACTGCATGCGTTAGCCAATGTAAGAACATAGAGGGATAAACGTGCGGATCAGAAAAGCCCTACACAGGGACGTAGGTTTGTGCGTTAGTATTCATGGCCTCACCTACCTTGGCTTGCGACCGCTCACATCACTGTGACAGACAGTGCTGCCAGCCAATCAGAGGCAAGTCATTTAAATGGGGTGAGAGAAATTAAATGAGTAAGAGCCGAAAACGAGTTGTTCTTCCCCCCCACCCCCTCCACCAAACTAGAACAGCAAACTGAAACAGTCGCACCAGAGCATTTTTGTCACCAAAACCGTCTCAGAGGGCATTCATAAATACTAGAGACCACTGCAACATGTATTGAAAAAACAATTCAATGGCACCTTTAACACTGGTCTGGGAATTCAACTGCTAGTTTTTGCTGTTAACCTGTGGTTCATTATTATGATGGGGAGCGCTGACCATATGTGTAAACAGCAGCAGGGTACCCCTGCCATGTCTGTTTGACACACCTCAAATACTGTTCTCTCTTGTCCACACACAGACACACACACATGGTCAAAGTTCCTCAGTCTTCCTTTAAGCATCCACGTGCAGGACAGCCTAACGTTGGCCCTCCCCTACCCCTGTGTCTCAACGAGTGTGTGTTCACCGCCGTGGAGCCGCGGTTGGGACCAAGGGTTGACGCGTTTCCCCAGCCTTGTTCTGTGTGTTTCAGAGACGCGGAGGGGTGTCCTTCAACAGCGCTGACCATGCGGTGCTCTACCTCCACCTGCTGGGTAGGTGGAGCTCTGACCCTTTGTGGAGGCAGGGCCCGGTACGAACAGGGTCTCTTCGTCGGGTGACACCCGTCACTCACCGCACACCACAAACCGACCACTGAGACGGTCAATAGCTACGTTGAAGTCACCTCACTTTCTATGGTCATGTCCTGTGCTAGGGACGTCCCGATCCAGCTTTTTGCACTTCCGATCTGATAACGACATTGTAGCTTTTAGGGTCGGCCGATACCGATACCGGCCGATCCAAGCATGTATTAAAGATAAAAGATATTTGCTTATTTTGTTGTCGGACTCGTGTTGAAAAGGGTTTTACTCTTAAGAACAACTAACCAACTTAATGAGGTTAGTTTGAATAATCCACAATGGATGGTAATGAGAAGCTGACCTGTTTATTCTTAACACAAAATAGACAAAATAATGAATAGTCAATTAACCGCACAAACAGATTTTTTTATCGATAACTTAAAATTCTTAGTGGGACATGCACAGACAAGTCTGTCTTGTTGTTTAGGGGCTGCTGGACAGGTTGCTAGGTGCGCTGAAAAACGCGGTCCGGATTTTGGTAAAAAAAACTGAAATCGGTACTCCGGATCGGCATGCACGGGAAAATCCCGATCCGGACCACCGATTTCAGGGTTTTTTTACCGATATCGATATGCATTTTTTGCTAATATCGGCAGACATCCCTATCCTACGTCAAGGTGAAGACATCTCATGAAGCACATACCCACACACGTTCTCCCCCCCCCCCCCCTCTCCCTCACCCTCTGCCCCCCTTCAGGAGACGGGAGGCAGCGGGGCCCGGGGCCCTCGGAGCCAGCGCACGGGGCCCCTCACTCCCACGTCCGGGTGGACTATCAGAGCCTGCACTGTGAGTAGAGGCAGGGACGGTGCATGGTAACCACGGTAACCACAGTGATGGGTATGGGGCTTTGCCTGTTGGCCACGCGTGGGACTTCATAGCATAACGGGACAACTCTTTTTTTTGTTTTCAACATTTGACAATCTGATAGAAAACATTATTAATATTTCACACAGTATTTTGACCCAAAAATGGGTAATGTTCAAATAATGCGCAAAACACCCCTTCCCCCCAAACTCTCACAACCTCCAGACAAGAAAACCAAATTGCCCCCTGGGGACATTAGAAACTTTTCAATTCAAACTTGGCCTAAATAAGGTCCTGGCCAGGGAAGTTAATGCCACAGCCAGCAGCTAACGAGCTGTTATTACCACAAACCAGTACCCTCTTATGGCTCCAAGTCTCTCACCCTCAAACAGGAATTATGACCCCCACCTGTATATTTAGTCTGTTGCATTTGGCATTAATATGCGGTTGCCAGGTATCTCACTTAACGCTGGTGGCGACTGACCGGTAGACAAAAGTGTGAGGCCAGCGCTGCTCTGCTGCCCTCCTGTGGCCGTTTGTATAGGAGCAAGACCACAAAGCCACAGACCTCCACCACGTGTGTCCGTCGCCAGTCGCTGGACAGAGAACCCCTCCAGTTAACCTCTGCTAAACTATCAGAGCAAATGGCAACACTAAACGGTCGATTAAATTCAAGAGTAAAGCAGGGGTCAGCTGCTGGGTAGCTTCCAGGTAGCCCCAGCCTCACCTGTGTGTGTGTCTGTGTGTTCCGTGTGTGTGTGTGTGTGTTTGTGTCTGTGTGTCTGTGTGTGTGTGTGTTCCCAGGTCACCAGGGGCCCGCGGGGCCTGGGGTCAGGGGCCTCAGCGGCCGCCGCAGACAGCTGAGCTTCCAGAGGTTTCTCAAGAACCCCCCACACGTCGTCCTCCTCCTCCAGCGGGCCCCGGGCCCCGAGCACCTCCTCGACCAGGTGTACACCGGCCAGGTCCAGGTGTGTGTGTGCGCGTGTGCATGTGTGTGTGTGTGCGTGTGCGTGGCAGAGTGCAGGCAGTGTGCTGTTCTAACTGGTTGCTCACACACCGCTCCTGCTGCTGTCTTTCAGTGCATGCTCAAAATGGTGGACAGCTGGGACTTTGACGTCTTCCTCTTCCACAGATTAACTAACGGTAAGTGTCCCCGTTGAGTTACTAAAGTGGAGTAGATTAAAGGGGGAGTTCTGATTTTTGGACATTGGACGTCGTTTCCAAGTGAGCCGCTGTGTTATTTATCACTGGAGACGTTTTCAACACATTTCATTCAGTCCTGCTAGTTGCATATGGAAGTGAATCTGTTCTCTGCATTTCTGTTAATCAATTTTAATTTGAATTATGGAACAGATTCGCTTCCATAGTTGCACAGTTCGCTGGTGCTGGGCCAGCGCAAATCAACGGTCGCGATTAGCCTGCCAATAAAGGCAAATAGAGGCAAATTAATCACAGCGCCAGTCTATAGATGTAAATGCGTGTGGTCATAGAATAATGTTAGAAATAAAACCAACCTCGCATCACATGAGTCATCACAGTTTGAGGGACATGTTTCTCAGCAGCAGCGGAATTTGATCACGGTAACCAAGCCTACTACCATGAAGTATAACTGCTGCTGAGACACGCAAAGGTCCCTCAAAATGCAACACCAGGCAAGGTTGGTTTTATTTCTAAACTTCTATCAACAGAGACATTTCCATCGATAGTCTGCCGTTTGCCTCGGGTGTACCGTGGAGTGGGTAAGACTGGACTTGCGGTAGCCTAGCACCGGTGAACTGTGCAACTGGAATGAATGAAATGTGTTGAAAACGTCTCCAGTGATAAATAACACACTGGCTTACTATGAAATGAGGTCCTATGTCTGAAAATGCTGAAGAGGTTTCCTAAATTCCTATATCTGTGATGTACAGTACGCAGTGTTGTGCCCGAACGCGTTCATTGAACGAAAGTTAATGAACTCGTTCACATTTTGGGTGAACGTGAACTCGTTCTGGTGTTCGTTCTGGTGTCTGTGAACGGCACGCTCTTTCTGTTTAACTTCGTTCAGTAGGTTGCCAGATTTCTATAGAGACTTCCAGGCGAAAACCCGGCTAAAACACATCATAAACTCTATGTCGCGAAAAAAAAAACCAATCTTGCAACACCATGCCACCAGGCAGTGACGCAGCGCCGCATGCGTCATCCAAACAAAAAGCAGCATGGAAGAGACAGCAGCAAGTAGCAGCTGTGTTTCTATTTGGGCTGTGGCAATAATTTTGAAAAATAATCGCTCACAGTAACATTGAAAAAAGAACTGAACTAGTTCATTTTTTGGAACTGTGAACTTGGTTCACATTTTTGAATGATGAACTATGAACTAGTTCATTTTAAAATGTGTGAACTGAACTTTTAACTAGTTCATGTAGAATGGGAACTTTCCCAACACTGCCTGTCATCCTTCTGGTGCTAACGAGCTGCTCTTCCACAGGGAACAGCCTGGTGACCCTGACCTGCCACCTCTTCCTCCAGCTGGGGCTGACCCGGCTGTTCGGTCTGGACCCCATCAAACTGCGTGGCTTCCTGGGTACACCGCTGCTGACCGGCGTAACACATTCCTCATGCCTGTACAAGGACTTCCTCACTAACACTTTTGTTGTTGTTTTTGTTGTTGTTGTTGTTGCTGTTGTGCGGTAGTCATGGTGCAGGCGGACTACCACCAGCAGAATCCCTACCACAACTCGCTCCACGCGACAGACGTCACACAGGCCATGTACTGCTACCTGAGGCAGCCCCAGGTGAGCCACACACACACACACACACACATATACACACACACACACACAAACACACACCCTCATACACACACACACACCCAGCACACGGCCCTAAAATGCTCGCCCCAGGTGTGGGGGGGGCGCCCCGGCCCGCGGGGGGCGGGGCCGGGGCGGGCCCCGCCGGGGCGGGGCGGGGGCCCCGCGGGGCCGGCGGGCC
>JAOPJJ010000134.1:10031649-10050758 GCA_027122795.1 Enchelyopus cimbrius
GGGGGCCCGGGGGGAGGGGGTCGAAGGGAGAAAAAGGCAGAAGGATGGCGGGGCATCGGCCCGGGCATCTCCGGCAGCTGGTGCTGCTGGGCTGGGGAGTGCTGCTGCTGGCCCACTGCTGGTCCTCCGTGCGCTCCCAGATCCCGGATCCAGAGGTAGGAGTGCCTGAGTGCCTTGCTACACTTTGTGTGTGTTTGTACTCCACACGTTTCCCTTCCGGTACCAGTAAGGGTGGAAGGGACGCGGTCCACGATGGTAGCTTTGGACCGTTGACCGCGTGGCTAGAACAGGTGTAGCTTCACGCACGGCAGGTTTATGGTTTGAGCGATGGATGTGTGGACGGGGTTCGACCCAGCAGGGTTGAACAAAGACTGAACACACCCGCCATGAAACCCGACACATTTACAGTATAATGGATCCGCGGGAAAGCCACGTAACAAAAGGGGCGGGAGGGTTTGCTAGCGGTAAGGCTACGGATGTTTTGTTTATGTTCTTTGATCAGGAGGTACTGTGTGAGGGTGTGAAGCAGTCGGTTGAGGTGTGTGTGTGTGTGTGTGTGAGTGTGTGAGTGTGTGAGTCACCCACCCTGAGGGTGATGAGGTAACATGTGAACATGTTACATATAACAATGGCTCTGACTTCACAAAACACAGCAAAGCCTGGGCTGAAAATATAAAAAGCCATATCATAAACTCCATATCTATATATAAATTGTATGAATACATTTTTAGATGTCTAGGACAATATGGGGAAAACGATATGCAGATTGTGCTGTTGTATACCTGAACTAATTAGCCTGGGAATCAGGTGAATCTTGCAAGTTTTTGTTTCATTTGTTGTACAGATAGGGTCTGGCTCCCCTCCCGTACAAAATGATTTCTGCCCGGTATGAAGTCGACCGATCAATCACAACCATTTATCTTTAACAGCAGGATAAGTAAATCTAAAACCGATAAAGAGGAGCGCAGTAGAAGCATTTTCAATAACAACTGAGATGGCTGCCGCTATATTCAATGTTCTGTGTTTCCTTGTCGAGGCTCATGTCTTGCGCTTGTTCTCAAGCACACTCATCAAAGGTGCCGCCATCTTTTGAAACGGTGCATAGCATGCTCAGTCAACTGCCTTCTCCGAAAATATCTTAAACGCTCCCATTCGTAGAGACATGTGAGGCGTGACCCGCTCTGAAATGTTCCTTATCAAGAGACTTCACGCATGAATGAGCCTCTCTCTGTTCTTTTTCATCCCTTAGCTCGCACCCACAGACCCCCCGAAGAAGCCCGACCCGGTGAACTCGGAGACGGTGGTCTTCTGGGGGCTCCGGCTCTGGCAGGTCATCGGCATCTTTTCAATGTTTGGTCTGGCAGTTGGTGAGTAGTAGCACTATTTATAAAACATATGAGTGACGGAGAGACTTACATTGGTGAGGTACAGTTTCGTAATAGACTAGACAGTGGCATTGGCGTAGCTTACCTTATGTCATTTGCCACTACAGGTGTGTTTCACTTCCTGTTGAAAGGTTCAGGGTTCAAATCCTCAAAACTGTGGTACACCTTTATGCGTCCTTTCACAAAATTGCCCAACATTTTGTAACTAATAACAACATAATGTGCTTAAATTGATTTGAAATAACCGGAAAAAGCAGTGTGAATACAAAACAGGTTTGTTTTTCAGTTGTGTTAGCTAAAATCAATCATATTGGCCATCCTCTTTTCTGTCTATTGATGTTCCAAGCAAGACCGTAAGCATTTGCAAATCTGTGTTAAATTTCGATAAATAATAGATTTAACCCCCCCTCCCCTCTCTCTTGCTGTATATTTCCCTCCTGTCCACTTCAGTGATCACGTTATGCTGCATCTTCAAATGCCGAATTCCCAGAACGAAGAAGGAGATAGAGGCGCGGCACGCCCAGAGACTGGCTGCTAAATCCTACGCCAACACGTTGGAGACGGTGCCCCCGCTCAGCGAACTGACGGAGATCCCAGGATGTAAGTGTTTCTACTTTGCATAAAGTATCGCATCTGTAATGCTGCTTTTTAATTGCTTGCTGTTATGTATGCATGCTGCGGTCAGGCTGGTGCTACAGCGATGCTTATCGCACTGTTAGCGCTGGTTTTAGTCTCCCTGGTTAGATACCTTACTGGTTACTTTAATCTCCCTGGCTAGCTCCCTTACTGGTCACTTTAATCTCCCTTGCTAGCTTCCTTACTGCTTACTCTAGTGTCCCTGGTTAGCTTCCTTACTGGTTACTTTAATCTCCCTTGCTAGCTACCTTACTGCTTACTCTAGTCTCCCTGGTTAGCTACCTTACTGGCTACTTTAGTCTCCCATGCTAGCTACCTTACTGGTTACTTCAGTCGTCCATGCTAGCTACCTTACTGCTGACTCTAGTCTCCCTGGTTAGCTACATTACTGGCTACTTTAGTCTCCCATGCTAGCTTCTTACTGCTGACTCTAGTCTCCCTGGTTAGCTACCTCACTGGCTACTTTAGTCTCCCATGCTAGCTTCTTACTGCTGACTCTAGTCTCCTTGGTTAGCTACCTCACTGGCTACTTTAGTATCCCAGGTTAGCTACCTCACTGGTTACGTGAGCCTTCCTGGTTAAGTACTTCACTGCTTACTTTCATCTCCCTGTTTAACTACCTTACTTCTTACCTTAGCCTGCCCGGTGAACTACCTTACTGCTTACCGCTGACTTTTCTATTCGTCACTTTTATTTTCCTCTTCCTTCCTCCCTTCTCCTCTCCCTCTCTTCTCCTTATCTCCCTTCGTCTCTCTCCGTCCTTTCTTCCCTCTCCCCTCCTTATCTGCCTGGCCTCCTTCTCATCTCCCGCCGCGGCGCAGCGGAGCCGCCCAGCGTGCAGACGGTGTCTGAGCAGGTCCAGCTTCAGGGCGCTGAGAGCAGCGAGCCCCCTGCGGTCAGAGAGGAGGAGGAGAACAACACTCCCCTTGCTTTGCCAGAGACCGCCTGACCTCCCTCCTCCCCCTCCACCCTTCCTCCTGGCTTATACTCCTCCTCCTCCTGCCTCCATTCTCCTGCTTCTTCCCATTTCCCTCCTCCCTTCACATCGGCCTTCATCCTCCTCCCTCCTCCTCTTTCTCCACAATTCTCCTCTTCCTCCATCCTCCTCCATGTTATTCCTCCCCCCTCCTCTTCTTTGACGCCTCCCTTCTCCTCTTTCTCCTCCTCCTCCACCTCCTCCTCAATTCTCCTCTTCCTCCATCCTCCTCCTCCATGTTATTCCTCCCCTTCTCTTCTTTGACGCCTCCCTTCTCCTCTTCCTCCCTTTTTTTTCTCTCTCTCTCTCTCACCTCCCTTTTCCTCTACTTCCTCAACCACCATCTTCCTGAGTTCAGCCAGAGAGGAGACAGCCCCGTAGAAACAGAGTGTGCGTGTTGGTGAGCTGTTCCTGAGGTCCTCCGGGCCTCCTCCCCAACACCTGTGGGGCTCCCTGTACCTGGAGCTGGAACAGAAGGACATGCCCGCCGCTTAGTCAGACAGATGTCAGGGTCATGATATGTGCGCACCACTTAGTGCTTTATATAGAATGGTTTGCCTGAAAAATTCTCTTTTGCCTGGAAATGTGTATTAGTGCGGTGGTGCCTATTTCCCGCATGCCATTATGTTCGAAGACGGGGTTGGTCTTTTTGTTGTAATCCTCTTACCGCTGGTCCGTGTGTGTTTACATGCTGCTGTTTTAATGCACATTGTGGTTTTAGAAGGACCAAAGCAATAATCCTGGCGGAATTCGGTGTACTGGATGTCGATTATTTAACCTTAGATAGGTTAAGTGTTTTGTATGTATAGACATGTATGCCATCTTTCCCTTGTGTTTTTCTACGTAATTGTCTGTCTGTCAGCGTCTCCACTTGTCGCCTTTGCTTCTACACGTTGAATAAAGATGAATGTTGCTAGAACTCATTCGTATACTCAACACGAGCAGTGTTGCTAACACTGATGATTGGTCGTGAAATTCAGGTCCAATACTTTCCTTAAATCAGTTGTGCATTTGAATCCTTTTTTGTGAGGTTTTCAAAGGTCATACATTGTGACAAATATGGGCAAATATGGGAGTTTTTTGGTGTGACGTTGACTCAGACCATCAGGCTTTCTGTGCCCAAAGACACAGAAAGCCTTTTTCATGAAATGATTTATTTGCCTCGTCATGACCTCTTCATTTCTCACACAGGAATGCAAATGTCAATGTTGACTTGATGCATGTGAACCATGGGTTATATATAACTATGGGTACACGTATAAAGCCATATAATCCCTTTCTATGGTAACAATATCCCATAATAACAGAGTGAGCTAATGGAGCCGACTCCTTCTTTATCGAGGGATAATCTAATGCGTTCCCAATCCTTTCCATGTGGCGGCCGTCACATGTAAGGTGCACTGCCGGCATTATACACTGACAGGATGATCACTATTCAGCATGGGACACAAAACACTATTATTAGGCCTGCAATGGACATCATTTGATACTAAACTGAACCAGTTCAATATCAAACCCATGACTACATTCATTTCCTCACCGCTTTGAAACACAAATATTTGCCATGCGTGCATGTGCGCCTGAATTTATAATTACACACACGTCAAATGCATTTCAACACCATTAGCCTACCGTAAAATCACCAACAATCCAGTAAGGATGCTATCTGGCACAAACGCACCAAATCGTCCAATTCAACAGACAACAACCTGCTGGGTTGGCCTTTGGCTCTGGGGCTGCTGCGGTACTCACACTACTGACCGTGTGCCTTCAAGGCGCACAATGCCTGACGGACACCAGGTGAGGGTGTACCCAGATGCTAGCTCTGAGCTCCTCCATTCCCCAAGCAAGCAGACGGAGGAAAGTCTTTGTCAAAGCAGACAGGTTATGTCCCTCTATCACATCTCAACACCTGCCCATCAAGTCATCCCCTAAACATACACACGCACACACACACACACACACGCACACGCACACTTCCCCAGGGATAGATAAGGGAAAAAGAGGAATGCAGCTTATCTGTGGGTGACAGCCAGGTGTATTAATGTTGTGAGAGACCGCTGCAGCAGCTCAACATGCATGGCGTTTCGCGTCGCTCTCTGCCTTCACTATGTTGGAAGAAGTTTTTGCGGGTGGGGCAAACGATACAGTGCCAATCCGATAGCTGAAGAAGGGGTCTCACGCCCGGTCTCCGGCCCTCTGACCTCATGGTGTGTATGAATATTTATCGGTGTCAACAGTCAACACAAATATGACTTATTGTGTATAAAGAATATGATTGCAGAGGTTGTGTGTGCGTGTGTGTGTGTGTGTGTATATATATACCAACAGCACTCTTTTAAACGCAGCCTCATTATTCTTGGACAGAGGGCGCATAACTTAATTTTGCCCTCCACACCTTAAAAAGTAACCAATTACACAGAGAGTAGGGGTTGCTGAACACAAAATATATATAAAAAAGGCTTTGGGGAATATATTATCAAGTTGGGATACAGGACTTCATGAACACGCATAGCATTAAAAACCAGCAAGGCGTTGGAGGAAGACAGTGCCCTTTCTCTTCAAATGTATTTCCGTGGGTTCTGTTGACCGACACCGTGCGATATTCCTCCTGAGAAGGTTGGAAAAGCGTCACCACTGAGGCACATTCTCTGGAGCAAACGTTGGCCCAGTGTAAAGAAACACCGGTGTTTGCTTCTCGCCTCACTCTCCATACCTCCTTCCGCTTTTCCAGTCTAAAAAGTACATGTGTGGTATTCAAAACCCCTTCACCCAAAGCAATCGCACATACTATGCTTTATGACACACAGACAATATATGCTGTATTTATTTTAACCTGCGGTGTATGAAAAGTCTACTGAGGATGATTGACAATTCCTATAACGAGTCATGTCATCTTCAAAGTTTCCCAAAATGGAATATAGACTTGAAGAGTTCAATATTCTTTTCAGTACATGGCGAGAGTTCTCCGACTGCTTTCTGATATGGCCTGACATGACTCGACATCATATGATACTGCAGAACGATGAACCGGCACCCCGGATGCCTTCGAGTCTGCTGAGCATACCATGTGGCATTTCTCGTCATTAGGCCCCTTTGCAATCCTATTAGAAGGACAGATCAGGTTCATTACGACCGATAAGAGACAAATACGCATTCATCAGTGCAGGGCCCAGTTAAGGTTGCGTCTCTTCAGAATGTGTTCTCCTTCTCCGGCTAGCCTGGCTGGTTGTGGGGAGGTGGGGTGAGGTGGAGAGAGAGAGCGATCCGGAGTGGGGTACCAGGTGTGCGTTTGAGAATGGTGTTGTTTGTGTCTTTGTTTTTTTTGTTGTTGTGGAGATTGAAGCCTATTTTTGCCCTTCATCGTTATTTTCTGCTTTCTTCCGGTGGCAGCTGCAAAGGTGGAGGAGGTGGAGGTGGAGACGGTGTCCGGGAAGGTGGACGCCAAGGAAGGGAAAAAGACCAAGGAGGGTAAGAAAGAGGGCAAGGGAGGCAAGGAAGGGAAGGAAGCCAAGGAGGAGCCGGAGGAGGAAGAAGGGAAGAAGAGGAAGAAGGGCGAGAAGGGAGAAAAGGGCGAGAAGGGAGAGAAGGGTGAGAAGGGAGAGAAGGGGGAGAAGGGAGGAAAGGGGGAGAAGGGAGGAAAGGGTGAGAAGGGTGACACCAAGAAAGAAGGTGGCTCCAAGAAAGGGGCGGACAAAGGAGAAAAGGGAGACAAGGAAGGAGGCAAAGGGGGAGGAGCCAAGGGCGGAGCCAAGAAAGGGGGTGCAAAAAAGTGAACTGGAAACTAAAGACACTTTTAATAGAGAACAGACTGTTATTTTCTATGGACAGTCTATACTTTTCTGTGGACAAACGCTGCGGACGTTGCAAAAGGACACAAGAAAACAAAATGCATCGTTTACCCAACGCCGAGTAGGCCTTTTGGACACTTTTTATGATTTGTACATATTGTTTATTCAAAAATACAAAGAACTGAGGATATATTTTTTTTAAGATGTGTTCTCTTGAAGAATTATCTTGTATCTACAACCTTGTTTTTTTCACACAGGCATTTTTTTTTACAAGCAACCATGAGAGCAAACATTTTATATTTATTGTTACTTTCAAGACACAAACTCCATCTTTTATACATGTACATGTATTAACTTGCCTTAAACGCTATGGACTAAAAAAGATCTGGTCTCTTACAAACATTCTCCACATATCAGAAGCAACATTATATTTATGAACGATGATTGTATATATATTTTTTTGTATGGTATAAATAAAGAAAAACAACTTTTATTCTGTGAGAGGTATTTGAAAACAATTACTATAACTTTAGCTTTATAACAAATTGCCGCTATACACTTGAATCCAAAACACAATCAATTTACAAAGTACAATCGAAAAAAAAAAATACTGTATTGTAGTTAATTAAAGTGCTTAATTTTAACGGTTTTTTTTCATTCTGAGGAATAACAAGGGTTGAAATTAAGGTTTACTGTCATTTTGTCTCATGTTTTTCTTCTTACATAAAATGTCATGATTGCTGATGTCTGGGGTGTTTAGCCTTCCCAACTCAGACCATAATACCCCAAAAAATCCAATCAAAAGTTGTGAATGTGGGTGGGAAAATGTTGCTGGAATGATGAGTGAGAATAGTACCAAAACATGAGCGCTTGCGAAAAGCAATAGCTACAAATCAGGTTTACTTACGACTGACATAAAGCAACCTTTTATTGAGCCAAAAAGCTCAATAAACGAGTTTCGTTATAGATTTTGGCATCTTATTGAGCTTACTTGATGCTCCCAGGATAGGCGGTCACATCGAATGTCCAGCCAATTCAGAGCCAAGCGTATTGGGGTTAAGCAGACTTGTGTAACAGAAATTGGGTAAGAACCTAAAAAAGAAAAAGTTACCAGAGTCAGGGTTTGGCCAACAGACGGGTAAGTGATGGACAAAACAAACTGTCACTCTGAAAGGCTGAATGGGTTCCGGGTTATTTTGACAGTGAGGCCATCAGCTTCAGACACACAACAGTTATAATGAAAGTGACATGACACATCCTTTATTTCCCGGTGTCATTGAAAGGGACGGCAGAAAAAAATTAAGACTATAGTCTGTGCCAAGTTACGGTTATCATTGTATAGCAGAAACAAGTCAAAGCTACAGTGGCCCATCATAGTCAGCATGACATCAAAACATCAAAATTACCTGTTTTGTATTTCAGATGGACAAAAAAAATTTCAGGTGACAATATTAAACTAACTATTGTTAACTTCTAAGAAGTTGAAAATTGGGGCACTGGAAATAACACTGAATAAAGGTAGTAACTTTCTTTGGTTAAAGTGATAATGCTCCTTAAACTGTAAACACATTTACATAGCACTCAACAAAAATAATGACACAAGACATGACAATTTAAGACTGGGCCATCTAACAATGAATTCCAAGACACAGACAGATTCAGAGAAACAACATTATATGCATGGAAGGTGGAATAAAAAAATACAGTATTGAGAGTATGCAAGTGTGTCAAAGGCTACACACTTTTATACTTTTTAAAAGCAGTGAGTTTTGGATTACAAAGGCATTTCATTAACTAGCATATATTTACAGTACTGGCGTGGATGTTATTCAGATAAGTTACAAAGAAACAAACTATGATTTTGCAGACTTGAGTTAAAAGGTTTATGGACGGTATTCCTCTCTCTATGAAAATGTCAACATGTTTTTTGATTTGTGGATTATATACAGTATGGAACATTCTAGAACACCAACAATTGTTCTTCAATTTATGTACACTTAATTAGCTTGATAACATATTTGTAAAACGGTTAGCTCACAACCACAACGGCTTTTTGATCTTTGTAAACATTGTGACTTCTATTTAAATGTATACATAATATTTACAAAATACAAGCAGCAGAACACTGTACCATGTATATATAATACTTCAGGCATGCTAGTTAATTTTGCACTTTCCTTCCTAGCCACAGAAGATATACAGTAAGTCTTGGAATTCCAAAGGTTTTCGAGAGTTCTTTGGAATCAACATCTGATTAACATTCCATTGAGGACTAGAAAAAAAAATCAATTTCCTTCACTGAGTTATTTGGTTCCCTCTGAAAATATTGTGAAAAACTGGCTCCCAGATGTACGTGCAAACGACGTTCCATTGCCCTGGCACTAACCTATATATTCCTATGTTGGTGTTAAATAGGGTTATTATACTTACACTGTTGAAAATATACAATGAGTAATTCCTTAAATACTATGAAACCCCATATAAAAACATAACTCGCATTTTTTCAGAAATGCTCAAGCGCCTTAAATAGACAGGAATTTGAAAAGAAATGCTGACTCACACAACTTTAAGACTGTAAAAAAAAACTAATACAAAAGGGATAGAAATAACCTGAGTACCTTCATGTTTACATACACGCACATCCTGTATTAAGGTCATTGCATGATACTTCATTCCGCTGAGAATTAACAGATTTTTCCACATTTGGAATGGGAGTATAGACTTAAGTAAGCTCCTTCTATATCCAGCTGCTCTCGCTCATGCTATCAAAGCCAAGCATTCCCACGGAACACCTTTTCAAACAGTCCTCAGACTCCAGAGCCATTTGAATGGACAAATGGGATTTAAAACCATTTCTGCCAAATAATTGTTGACTCCCATCTACCGGCTATGCCAGAGTGGGGGGGGGGGGGGGGTAAAAATCCTTCTGTCAATAACAAATTGGATGAAAAACTTGACAAACAAACTAAAGTTGGAACAGTAACGCGCCGGAGAAACGAATGAACGATTGCTGCCTCTTTTGCCGAGTCTTCACACGCTTCGGTGTGGCCGGTGAAATGAAGGTTGAGGATTTCCATGCTGATGCAGACCGAGGTTTGACGCTGTCCCCGAAATACAGTGATGACCCACGTTTCCGGGGCGTTTTTTAAAGTCATTGTTGGGTTTCCTGGCTCATTTCACAGGACTCAACAAGAAAAGAATGCCAAATATGAAGAGCAAATGCAGCCTGTCCTCTGGAGGAACCCCCCAGGAACACCAGAACATCCAATGTTTGCTTGTACATTATTTATTTATCTTCTGCCATACCGACAACTGAAACCTCAACCGGAGGAGGAGGAGGAGGAGGAGGAGGGGGAGGAGGGGGAGGAGGGGGAGGAGAAGGAGGTCACATGACCGTCTCCCTCTCCTCCTCCACCAGGGGGGCGGGTTTCTTCTCCTCCTCGCAGGGCCGCACCCCGCCGCCGGGCTGCCGCTGCTCCTCCTCCTCCTCCGGGGCGTGGAGCTCCTGCCCCGACGAGGGCAGGGAGTTCTCAGACACCGAGCCGTTCTTCACGTACCCCGGCAGGGTCCGGTGGCCGTTGACGGGCGCGGCGCCCAGCCTGGTGGTGAGGTGCAGAGCCAGGGGCCCCCGGGCCGTGACGTTGGTAACACTGGTGTGCGACACCATGGGGCCGTAGCTGTACGTGTTGCTGCCGCTGCGCGCCTTCCTTTTGAAGTCCAGGGCCAGCGTTCTGCGGTTCCAGGCCTTCTTGATCTCAGCCTGCACCTGTGAGGAGGCACGTTGGGAGTCAGGACACGTTTGCTTTGATGGCTTTGATAACAAAAATCTAATAAACGGATATTAGGAAAACTTAATTGTAGAAATCTTTCCTAAGAAACGATGTATTGGAAGGTTTCCTTACCTCCCCGTTGCAGAAGCAATAGATGATTGCAACAAAGAATCCCTATAAAAAACAGTTAAATCCAATCAAACTTTACAACGTCGAACAGCAAAAAGTCAAATACAGGCCAGGTCTCCCGTTTTATGAGATATACAGTGGAAAAGTGGAAATTGGCAATATATTGTCAATTAGTTGCTATTGCTATACAGAAGGATCCATACTGAGACTGCCCCATCTTTTAACTCAATCTTCGCTATTGAGTGGCGATAAACTGAATAATCTTTCTCTATAAAATACTGTATACCATCTCTGGAGCTGGTACCAGTAATTGGTGCCAGAGAAGAGCGATACGAGAGCTGATCCAAAGTGCGCGGGTGTGGGCGGTCCCCAACGGTCACCCGCGGTTACGAGTCAAACGACATAGGTTTACAGTTTGCGGGTTTAAACTTTCTGCGCAAGTCGCTGGAAAACGGACCAGGAATCCCTTAACCGACACGACAGCTCCACGATGGGGACGACAACCAGCGCAGAGAACCAACGCAGCCCAACAAGAGAAGAGAGCCCATCGTTTCGTATTCAAGGGGTGGGGTACTGCAGGAGAGTTGACTAAAAGCAACATAGCAGCGTTCGGTTGGCCTGACCGCGCATCACGAGCAGGGACGTTGAGCCTCGGAGCCTTTTAAATACGGTTAAATCGCATGTGTCACAAGGGGGGAAAAAACGCAGAAATCTGTCTCTCAAGTCGGGAGTCAAACTGGCAGCCTTACCTGGAAGGAATTGAAGAGCAGCTCATAGTGCATCTGGATCTGCCAGGGAATGCCAGAGACGTCCGTGTAAGGCATGGCCATGAACACGATGTAGTGCACGCCGAACAACGGCATCAGCACCAAGGTGGACTTCAGCAGTTTCCTGGAGAAAACAAGGAGTTTCACTTTCACTTTCATTTTCAGTTTCTAAATAGTTTAAATCACTGCTTCGTCAACAACCGGCAAATGTAGTTACAAATAACACTTGTCCTCTGAAGTAGTAGAACCAATGACACAATCCATAAAGGTTACATTCCTGATAAGATACCTTAAATAATGGCCATCGTGACAGCTACATACGCCCAAAAAGGTTAAGCATATTCATATTTGATCATGTTTGCTGGGCTGTAGGTCAGCTACATGAAATCAAATGAATAATTCAGAAACTTTGGGTCAGGAATGACGCAGAGGACTGCGAGGTCTGCATCAGCGTACACACGTATAGGTCCTACCTGTACTGCTGACGCGTGTCGCACCGCCCTGCGTTGGTCTCTCGCAGTTTAGTCGCCAACACTCTGATGATGTTCAGGAATAGCACAAAATTCACCTGGAAGAAGAGAGAGGATCCGTGTAATGATGTATATTAAGACGCATTAGCACCCGTACATTACGCACAGTGTGATGTCTCGTTAGCGTGGGGTAAATGAGTCACATCCCACGCTGCCAGAGGCTGCGGTTAACGCAGCGACGGGAGTGGGAGGGAGATACAAACGAGGTACATTCTTACCACGATGGCAGTTAGGATGGGAATTTGGAAGATCCCTGTAAGATTGCCGGCACTTAGATCCCAGCACCTGCAAGAATGAACAACAACGCTGTTTATGGCTGTGTGTTTGTGTGTGTGTGGTTGTGTTTATGTGGTGTGTGTCACCACGAATAGAATACAGAATCTGTGTAATTTCTAATGTATCAGTGCTTGTGCAAATCCAATCAAAAACCTTGCCGGAATAAATATAGTAAATCAAGCTAGGAATATGCTCAAATGTGCTTCAGTCCTAATAGAAGACAGACATGGTAAGACCAGAAACATAACCTGGGGCAACACTTTAATACCCTTTTCATGTTCAGATGCGCATGCGCACGATATAAATCATTCACAGTTCTCCAGAAGATACAAAAAAAGCGAGTTTACGTGTGACTAATCAATCCTTTCCTCTTCAGAGATCACATCAGCGGACATCGCACCGCTATATTTCCGTCGGTCCAACTAATGTCTCCGCGGCACCTCTGAGGTTGGGGCCGACTCGACCGGTTTCCATCGACCGCATGGTGTGCTTTATTAATCCCATGGTGTAACTCCCTGCTGTGCATGCATGAGGTACGAGTAAGGGGGGTGGGGGGGGTGGGGGGGGCATTCTTTTGGCCCCGAGGCCTGGTAGGACTTACTCTGTGTCAGCCAGGGTGGCTCTCACACTGGCCCAGATGGTCACAAACATGGCGGGCACTCCTTTGGGAAATTCAGCTTGAAATGAAATGAGACTCAAGATACAGGACGCACGTTAAATCCCCCCACCACCCCCCCCCGATGCATATGCATGCGACGCACGTGACGAGAATGTCGGAGAAGGGGAAGACGCGTCGGGTCTCACAGCATCCACATTGTATGCGCTGTGCTACGTTAGCGAATACGCACAGTGTGTACAATGCAGGGGCTGGGAGATCCGTCAGTGAGGCTCTCTGTTGATTCAAAGCGATGGGACACCAATGCTCTGGGGTTTGGGTGGATTCTGACAAATTTTCCTTTAGCATTTTTGGCTATAAAAATTATTTGATGGGGAACTAATTAAAGGAGTATTCTGGTATTTTACACTTTAAGCCTTATTTCCAGTTTGTCTATGATGAAATAGATGGGTTTAGGTGTTCATTTCGCCGAAATGCTGCGTTTGGAGAAGTTTAGCTTTTTTTGTAGCCCCACTGTCGAGGTACTGTAGAGGTAATAGGACCCAGCGTCATCGGTCCTAAAGCAACATTAAACGTTTGTTTGCAGAGCTGCGAAACGCACCGAGTGGTCACTGGTGTTCGTTGATGTTCGATAAAAAAACACCTGAACCGATCTATTTCATCGTAAACAAACTGGAAATAAGGCTTAAAGTGTAAAATACCGGAATATTCCTTTAGGAAAATGACAATGACGCAATCAAATCAAAACGTTTTCAATCGCAATCACATTCTCATTGTCGAACACAGGACGATCGAGCAAATTGACCCGACCCACTCACCCCAGCCAATCAGAGTGAATCCCCACAGATACTTCCTGTCGGAAAAGAAGGTCATGAAGATGAGACTGTGGAGGTAGAGCCCCTCCACCAGGATCCAGTAGTAATTAGTGGCCAGGAAGTAGAGGAAGACAGTCACCACCACCTTGCACCCAATCTGCAGCACAGAGGGAGAGAGAAGGGGGGTGTGAATGTTATTGAGGTAAATCTGTCTAGGGTCAGTCTCCACATGAGGGAGAGGGGCGATGCGAAGAGGGATCCGAGTGTTTAATCAATACCGGTATCGATACACACGCTTCATGAGGTCTCTGAAGCCGGTTAATATGAAGATGTGATTTATCCCCATGGTCGATATACTGTAATAACCTTTACATTTTCAGCCCGCTATATCTTCCGTCTAAGATGACAACGGACAGGAAATCAGCTTTTCCATGAATTCTAGAAGAATTTCCACTACTATGAGTGTATTATCAAATAACAACGTTATTTTGTGTGGCTTTAGGCCATCTTCTTCTTCTCCTTCTTCTTCTCAGCCATCTCTGCTATTCGGCATGAGCGCACACTCCAGCACTCGCGTCTCTCCCTCTCTCTTCAGCGCTCCGCAGAGTCAGGCACGGTTTGTGTTTCCGTAGCTTTAACACCCATAACGTTTCGGTGTGTCATCCTCAAACTCACAAACTGCGTTTTGTCTGCGGGAGGGGCCTCTGTGATGGACTTCAGGTCCTCCACGGTGACCCGCTCCATGTCCTCCATGGCGGAGCCCGAGTACAGCACCACGTCCTTCACGAAGATGCTGATGGCCCTCAGCATGAAGGACACAAACAGGTGCATGTGGATGTAGTTCCGGGTGCAGTGCAGGCGCCTGGAGGGGTCACACAGGGGGGTGTAAGTGGGTCACACGGAGACGCACCCCGTCCTTCCTCGCAGTGATGAAATACATTAGTGAGGGCGTGGGGGAATACATACAAAATATATCAATTGATGCTTGTGAAACACATCTCCGCATATTTATAGCGTATATATAGAGTGTACATTAGCAGTTAGCTGCGTGTTAGCCTGTATGTCTTTGAGTGTGTGTGTGTGTGTGTGTCATATATATAGCGTGTACATTAGCAGTTAGCTGCATGTTAGCATGTATGTCTTTGAGTGTGTGTGTGTGTGTGTGTGTGTAGATGTGTGTGTGTCATATATATAGCGTGTACATTAGCAGCTAGCTGCGTGTTAGCATGTATGTCTTTGAGTGTGTGTGTGTAGGTGTGTGTGTGTCATATATATAGCGTGTACATTAGCAGTTAGCTGCATGTTAGCATGTATGTCTATGAGCATGTGTGTAGGTGTGTGTGTATTTGTGTGTGTGTGTGTGAGTGTGTGTCTGCCCGTGCGTACACACATGCCCTCAAGTGCATATGTATGGTTGTGTGCCGCCCACGTGCATGCGTGTGTGCGTGTGATTTCTCACACACAAACAAACCGATTCTAATGAGGCATGGCTGAAACCAGAGCGGACGAAAAAACACATTCTTGAGATTTAACAGCTTGAAAAGAACAAATATTGAAACGCTGGGTCTCAAAGTGAGCAGTAAAAGCAAAATGACTAGCACGTGTTGAGCATTCCAGTCAGTCCAAACCCCCCCCCCCCCCCACCCTATCTGTCCATCTATGCCCGAACATTTGAAAAGCCCAAGGCGTCTTCATGTTATTCTCCTGCAACATGTTTGTCCATCAAATCGCAGGTTATTATTATATTCTAGAATATATTGGAATGTATTTATAAAGGGCTTTTATTCAAAGCAATGAATACCTCACATTCGCCCGTTCATAAACACATTCACAGACGGGCGGGCCAAACCACGCAAGGCGACAGCTTGTTTGGAACAGGTAGGGGTCAGGCGTCTTGTTCGGGGACACCTCAACACAGGAGCCGGGGTTACTTCTGCCCCTTTGTTATCACACTGTCACACTTGTATTATCACACTAGTGTCCTTGATTCAGTGTTATTACACTGATATGCCTTGTAACAGCTGGGACTTAATATGTAGCAACGACATGGAAAGGTCTGTTACTGCATTGTGTTACTGACGTACACATCGTGTAACTCGCGGTGTACTCGCTGTGTTTACATATTAAGTACACGCTCATACAGGTAGCAAACTTCGCAGAACGCTTTAGTGGAATGTAGACATGATGTGACCAGGCTAATGAAATATATCATTCATATTCATGGCACAAAATAAAGCAAATGACCCTCATATACAAAAAAGAGTAAAATGTTAGGCTATCAATTACTCTGAATGTGGACCCAAGCGGCAAAAAAGAGGCGAGAAATAGTATTTCCCATTAGGAACTGACAAACCGCTTTACAAGGTACGGCTAATGTATCCCCTGAAGTGTCATCTCAGAGCCTCTTTGGAGCTGTGCTCTCTGGCAGCGTGACGCGGGGAAGCGATGAGCAGGGGCCGGAGTGCTCCGGGATACAGAGCCCCCCACCCCCACCCCACCCCAAATGTCAGGCCCCCTGGGACAACACATTAGACTCGTTGGGCGCATAGATTCCATGGTGCCAGTCCAGCGCCGAGGTCCCTGTGAGACTAGCCTTGAGGCCCAGGGCTCTCACGCCGCTGACAACACCCAGCAAGAGATGACGTCACACACTCCGTCCCGCGGCCCGGTCCCGAAAAAGACCGAAAAATAACCAATAATTGTGGGTGATGTCATGAATTAAAGCTAGGGTATATTTTTTTGGGGGTCATATTTCTGTAATTCTCTTTGCGTCCAGCTGTCAATAACTCAAATGCTCTGACAAACGAAAAATAGCCTAACCAGAGGCAGTCTGAAGCTTATAATAACCACGTCTTTATCATCTCAATCGGACCAGAATGAAACGAATTGACGGCCCGCCCGTCTGTCTACCTATCTACCATGCGACCTGCACGCAGTCTCGTGCTTGATCCCCGTCTACCAGAAAACTGTGCAGACCTATTGCTAAAGCGAGCTAGCCAGTCGTTTGTTTTGGGCGGTGGATTTGCAGGAGATCTAATGGGAGGGCTGTTTTTTTTTCTGTTGAATACTTTTAAAATGTATCCTACTCACGCTGGTTTTATCCAAATTGCCTACTTTGACTTTAATGTGCATGAGCAAAAAAAAAAGAAGCTGCCTTTTCAATAAGTGAGAACTGATGTCTTGTGCCTGGATTTTTTGTTCACTACAGCTTCTTTAGTGGGAAGTAAACAAATAGCAGGAACATGCATAATATAAATTATTCATGATCATTTCTATAGCGCTTTTTCAGATGGCGGAGAAACAATCAACACATAAAACCCAAATCTTATTTAGGTGACTGGAGATGTTATTTGTAAGGACTTGTTATGCTATTCCCCATTTTGCAATCTTACATTTGTCCACAAGCGTGGTCTAATCTTCTGCCCCGCACAAATGCCAAATTTGACGTTTTTCTTCGAAGAACCGTATCAAATTCTAAGTCAAACCGACAGTTAAGATGACAATGAAATGGGTGTACGGTAAAATGTCAGCAACAAAAAAATAATATCGAGCATTCGGTGCTTGCCAGCCTGCAGCCACAATAATCAACGGTAGACAGAAAAGTATGCTGTTGAAAGTCAAGAGGCCAGACGAGGGTTAAAGTCACGTTTGAACCACAATCTGCCGGCTCCTTCCTGATTGTCACGCTACGCATTAAGCGGCAAACTGCCAGCACAGCAGGGCCGGATTCTGCCGCGCGGATGTTACATATCTCAGATGATATCACTTTTTTAAAGTCTTCATGATGTTTTTGGGGGGAAATAAGGCTAACATCCGGTGTGCTAATCTTTCCGTTAATAAAAAAGTCTTGGAAAGAGCTAGAAAAAGAGTATTTTTGTATTCATGTCGCCATCTTCATTCCCATGTTGAAGTAATACTCCCGAAATACTAGTTAATACTCGTGTTAATATGTATATACTACATTGTTAATATACAGCATACGGTAGCGTTTCACTTTTCCGCAGCTAACCAGATTACAGTAGAGTCCACTACGTCATCAAGAGCAGATATTAAATCGATGTCAGCCGTTCCCAGACCATGGCTGTGTTCCAATATCCATACTTCCATGAGTGGACTTTTACGTAGTACACTATCCACACTCACCGAGTGCGCAGACTTTCAGAAATGAGTGCTGTTCCGAATCGAATACTCTATGTTGTGCTTGCCGGAAATAACTATTATTACAATGACTCTCAGCTGCGCGGACGCGTCATTTCGGTAGCCGTTTTAGTTTTTTCAAACTGAGCGCTGCTCAGCCTGACCCCGCCTCTTCCGCTACGTAGCTAAGATGGCTGCCGTTGAGTACGAAAAGTGTACCCCGATCCACACTCAGCGTTTTGCTCGGTTTGAGGGCACCATCCGGGTCCTTTAAGTACACTTCATTTCACCGCAATGGCAATCGGAACACCCTACGTTCTCAAGATAGGTACGATAAGTACGGTAAGTACGCGAATTGGAACACAGGGCAAGTCAAAGTGTTTGCACCTGTGTCATTCTTTTTACCCTACTACTTTAAAAGGTTGCCCACTCACCGGAAATATCCCAGGATTCCCACTGCGACCATGAGCGACCCCAGAGAGACGGAGTATCCCACTGTGTAGATGATATACAGGCGATGGAAGACTTCCTGGTGAAGACAACATTACATGTACATTAGAACTTCAAACGTTCAACATCCATTATTTTCATGCTGGCTGTGTAAATATCACTTTCATTGTGCGGCTATATGCAGCATTTTATTTTTTGGAGAAAAAAATGTAGATATATATATAATATTGAGAATACTCCTCTATGCATACCTTATATATAACGTGTGTGTTATATAAAAAGGTTATACAACCTTTTTATACAAGGTTACTGGACATGAACCAACCTTTCAACCGGTCACTCTCAACAAATAATATTTCCTCCTCACACCTGACAGACTGACATATTAATACATAACTCCCGTGACACATGATTTTCGTGACGACAAAGCGCCTTTTTGCGGGTAGCCTTCACGTGGGCTTTGTGTGTGTTGTACAACACACAACTCTTGTACACTTCTCTTCAAAAACAAACGTTTTCATTACAGGTTGCATGACAGGTTGCCATCACGACGCAACTCAATCTCCAAACACAGGCACAGCGGTGTGTGTTTCAGAAAAGCGTCACCTTGTCTCTGAACACTGCGCGCGTGTATGTGTGTGTGCGTGCGTGTGTCGGCAGGAAATCAAACGGCGGCAATCTGCTTGGTCGGATGACGCAGGCCTGCGGAGCCACAGGGTGCTAATTGGTGCCGCCAGCCTTTCCGGAAAAGGACACCGGCCCAGGCGTCCAGGGGACGGGGGGGGCGGGGGGTTATGTCGTGGCCGTTCAACCCCCCCCCACCCCCCCACC
>JAOPJJ010000134.1:10491034-10504069 GCA_027122795.1 Enchelyopus cimbrius
TCAGAACGAGCTCTGGTCAGCTGCGCTTCCTGCAAAACCAAAGAAGAAATCGTTTTATTGAGGAACATAACCAATGAAGCCAAGTCACTTCATTCTACAGTTGGAGGAAGGAGGGAGATTCGAAAGCGACTCGTTTCAGGCGCACCTTCTCCTTAAGCTGAGTGCCGTATTTGTCCGCGGCGTCCTCGAACCTCTTGGCTCTCTGTTTCTGGGCTCGCGTGGCCTTCGTCAGGGACTCCTTGTCCTGCTCCATCTTCACACACTGAGCAGCGATGGCCGCCTTCAGGTCCCCGATCTGCATCTTCTGCTCCGTCAGCGTTCGCTCCAGCGTCTGAAAACCAACACCGGTTCAAACATCCTGCAGTGTGACACTAAAGGAGTAAACTCATTAAGGGCCAAGGAACTATATACGTGCACTGCTTTAAAGGTTGCATCAGCGATTCTAGGTCGAAACATAAATGATCACATTCATCTGATCGTTCCTCACGATCCGCTAGCTGCCCGCCCCATAAGCAGGCCGTCAAACAACCGTCTCTGTACGCAGCCTATGGTCCGAGATCGTACACAAAAACATGTGTGCCTACCAGCCACTCCAAACCACTCGGAGCATAGGCTGCCTACAGAGAGGCAGCCTTTTTGCTGCAGAATCGCTGATACAACCTTAAAGTCACAGGTTAAAGGTTGTATCAGCGATTCTAGGCTGAAACCGCGTCTCTGTCAACACAGTGCTTCGAGATCGTAAACAAAAACTAATTATATTAATAGCAAAGGGCAGAATCGCTGATACAACCTTTAAGGGGGAGGAGCGTGTGCCCTGAATAATGCATCACTAATGGGGGACAGGACAAGGGGAGTCGAACCCTGAGTTCTGCTGTGAGACGTTTGTTCTCTGCCTCCTTGAGGAGCAGCTGGGCCTGCAGGCGGGCCTGGGTGGTCTCCACTGTACGGCTGGCTTGAAGCGAAGTCTCCACGTTCTCCTGGGATGGTGCGAAGCAGATTGATAGGTTATCAAAAATATGTGTATATAGTGTTCAGTGTTTTAAATTATGTCAATTCAGAAAGAGGTCTCATTTCTGTGTGGAACTCGAAACCAACAATCTACTCGTATTGGAGGCGTTCAGGAATGCCTGAATTGTGAGGTAATTTGTTGCTGGTTGTTTTGTGTTGCAACTGTGTAATGTATATGAACTGCATCTACCCTATCGTCTGTTGTGTTGAATTGACTTTGTTGAGGACTTTGTGACAACATCTCTGAGCAGGTGCTTCATAAACACATCGTACTTTCTTACTTCCTTACTAAACTATGTACCAGACGTACAACTGTACCTGTTCTTTCCGCCGTAGCGCCAGCAGTTCATCGAGGTGTATCTCGGTGTTGCTCAAGTCTCTCTTCAAATGCTGGCGGAGATGAGAAAGGACGAATGTAAGCACATTTCGGAAAGTAAACTCGTATCTAATTGGACGATGTATTAAACATGGTTTGTGGGTAATGTATAGAGTGCCTATATGGCGATTCCTTTATGTTACAAAGTCTTTCAGAGAGTCCAGACCGTGGGTCGTGGGCTGGAGGGACAAGGCCAGCTTCATTTGGTGTACGGTATTTCTCAAGTTTTTCTTCCACTTCTATGATAATTAAGTTCTGTCTGGCAAACAGGTAGTTAAGTACTTTTAGGATGAAAAAATGTGGATGACGGAAATAAATTGGAAAGATGGATTCTGCAGAAGAATGCTGCAGGACGTGATTGAATTTCTTTGAGACAACTTCAAAAAATCCACTCAAGACAAGATAAGCGAATATTAGCCGTTCAGTGAGCAAACAAAGACTTGCTCAAGTCTTTGTACTTGTCCTTGAAGGTTACCCTGCACCGCTCTACTCTCATATCACAATCGTACCAACTTCATGGTATTTTTGCTCAAATATATGACTCAATACTCACCAAATTGTCGCCCTCAGCCTGTGTTATCTTATTCAGCAAGATGTCAATCTGTTTGTCTGTGTCGATTCGATAAACCTACACAAAAACAACAAAACATGAATGCAAAGTAGTACATCGGTACAATCCTCCCATACCCACACGTTGAAGATAGACACTGCCGCACACCTCTGCTTCCTGCAGCTCCTTCAGTTTGTGCCGGACAGATTTATTTATTCTTTTGAAGACCTCCAACTTTTCCAGCAGAAGGCCCCGCTGCCTGGAAACCTGCTGTTTGTTGGTGGCAGACGGTCGGGAATCCTAAACAGGAACGGACAATAAATAAATCCATGAAGGTATTCACAATGTGGAATATAAATCATCGGAAGCCATGGAAAATACTTGGTTCGACAAATGTTAACTGTATTTTGTGGCCAGCTGTAATAAAACTAAATAACAACAGAACACATGCCGCAAATTCCTCATCCATGGCGTCTTTGAAAGACACAAGTTGTATGGCGGCGGAGTTGGCTGCTGCTTCAGCCTCCATGATGGTTTTGATTAGGGGACCCTCGTCTCCATCAGCCAAATATCCACTACTAGACAAAAAGATAAGAGGGGAGACAATTTGTATCGTAAAACGAAATACTTAAAGGTGGTGTGTAGTGTAAAAAAGTAATAAATAATGTGTTTTGCTAATTGTACCAGTAAGAATCATTGGCAGGTGTTCTCCTGTAGGGACTGCTGTGTTTAGGCACACTCCTCCCTGGTACGTTAGATGCATCCAGGTCACCATAGTTCAACGTGAGATCCTCTCTGATGGAGCTGAAACCCAGGGTGGAGTCTGTGCGGTTCTCTGCAGACATCCTTGCTATTGCTGCATGGGGATATCAACAGAGGACAATGGACACAAAGAATGCATGTAAACAAGCATGGATACAGTTCATATCATGTGTTACATTGCTCATTCATTATTGATGACTTGTCCAGTATGGGTCGTGACGTAGGTATACAGCGTTGCTGCTTGACAACCAGTATTATATATGGAACAAACTGCCAGAAAGTTGTAGGTCTGCTGAAACACTCACCACTTTTAAATCCAGATTAAAGACCCTTGTTTGCTGCAGACCCATGTTTGCTGCTGCCTTCCCTTAAGCTTATCTTAAATTGTTTTAATTTCCTTTTTATGCTTGTTTTTTAATTTCAATGCTTTTAAGGCTGTATATGTATGTGTTATTCTTGTTTTGTTTTGCTATGCTTTTATTGTATTTTAATGCTTTTGTGTATGTAAAGCACAATGAATTGCCCTGCCGCTGAATTGTGCTATACAAATAAACTTGCCTTGCCTTGCCTTGCCTTACTAGCCATGCAGGGAAGACCTGGATTAAGCAGACCACTATACTTAGCTAGATGTCACTGCAGTTAAAGAATGGTAAAGCATGCATTGCATCAACACTAGTATATGACATGCTTTAAGCCTTGGGTGCCATAATCAACTCAATATTTGTCGTAAAGTTACCTGATAGCCATGCACTCCTGAAGTTAATGCTTGACAGTGTCACTCATTGCTCCTTCGTGCAGCATCAGAAGGATCGGTTTGGTGTTGACGTCCGCTAACCCACGCCGACAGACTGGGTCAGTGCGCGGCGTTCATTGGTCACTGAGAGGCCACGTGAGCTGCGTTCACCCGCGATTGGCCAATACGTCGCTCGTGGAAACCATAGAAACCAAAGGAAGGTTGACGTTTGATGCTAAGCTAACGCTGAACGTCATTTGCAAGTTTTCGTAGTCGGTCGCTTGTCGACTGCTACAGTTCAGCGTTAGAATTCACCACCTGTTTGTTTTGAGTGTAGCTTTAGCCCACTAGTTCTCTATACAATTATATTTTTCTATAAAATATAGCTAGCAAGCAAGCTAGTTTATGAGCTACATGTCCCTTGTTACCTTATTTTCCTGCAATGTTCAAAGCGAAAATACTTCTCATTGGACCAAGTGAGGTTGGTACACGGACTCGTAGCATGTCTTCATTGTTTTGTGGACGTCTATCCCGTAAAGAGATATTCTAAGCGCCGTAACACGCACGGCGTGGGCCTTTCTCCATTCTCATGAGCCTTTCGTGTTAAACTATTTCAGAGTGGGAAAACGGTCCTTGCAAATTTCCTCTCTGACACAACGGAAACTGTGGGAGGGGAGTACAGTCCAACACATGGAGTCAGGTATAGATCTTATATATCCATATGTATCCATACATAGGACAGTCAGAGATGACTCCACAACCATTTGAAAATATTTGAACCACAATCATTTAAAAACAATTTATTGTCCATTTTCTCAGTAATAAACTGCATTTTTGTTGTTTCCAGGATCCTGGAATTTGAATCCCAAAATCAAGGCAGCGGTGACAAATCCACATGTGATGTTGAGCTGTGGGACAGCGCAGGGGACTTCAAGTAAGATCATGCATCCCAAACAGCATTGGTTGAAGCGTGACTGAGGCGTCACAGTTTGAGAGTTGGATTGATGACAACCATTCTTTTTGGACAGATTTGAGTCATGTTGGCCAGCGCTGATGAAGGACTCCAACGGCGTCCTGATTGTCTTCAACCCTGATGTCCCAAGTCACCTGAAAGAGGTGGAGACGTGGCATTCTATGTTCATCTCTTCCCAAGGACTGCAGGACGCTCAGTGCCTGCTGATAGCGCATCACAAGCCTGGATGCGGAGACAGCAACGAGCGTCTCCCTCTGGGTAAGGATATCTATAATAATAGATATTCTTCTATAGTATACAGAGAATGGTGCCGGTGTCTAACGTCTGCTATTTATTGCCAATGCAGCAGCCCAGCTCAGCAGACTGCCTCTCATCCACTCCAACCTGGAGGAAGAGCCAGAGGAGGTGAGGCAAGCATTCCACAGATACCTGGGAAACATTGTAAGGACACTGTCCGAGAGTAGAGAGCGGGAAGAGATGTCGATTATTACGTAGCCATCGACATTAATGTGGATCCTCTGAATTTTTGTAATGCTGGAAAGCTATGTCAGCATGACTTCAAATTGATGAGTAGTTTAAAGGTTACAGCATAATTGTTTTAATACATAAGTATAGCCATGTTTATATGAAACATTTAATATCGGGTATGAGCTAAAATGCTCAATGGCTTAATTTGCTATAAATGCAAGGGGGGTTAACACCATTAAACTGACGGAGACAACTGTATTTCTTCAAATGCTATCTGTTTATTAGAACGTGTATCAAATAAAGCACATAATGTTCTGAGGAACAAAATAAGAAACTTTTCCAATTTCAATCATGTGTTATCTAGATCCTGAGCAAAAAACGGTCCTATAATTCACCTTTATAGCACATTTGGTATGCTGACACTGTCTGTCAATTCCTTCAACTTATTAAAAACAAGATGGGTGTTTTATTTCCCAAAACACACAATTTAATACACCACCATCCTTATCACAAACGGAGATCATGTAGATGCACTTAAACACCCATTTCACCGTTTTTTGTCTGTCTTAGTTTTCTGTTGAATGTGGCAAATGGATCTCAAAAGACTCAAAGAATATGCTAATATTAAAGATGTAAGAGTACCTAAGAAGGTTGGGAAATCCGCTGGTTTTACAGGCCTGTGACAACTGGTTGAGTTACTGAAAATAATAAAGCAACATTTTAGGATTTGCTTCCCACTGTGTGATGTGAGAACTCCAGTCCGAGGGGATTGTGAGTCTGATCAGGATAAGCGCTGGCGCTTATACATCTTAGATTACATGTGTTTTTCTTCCTCTTACATGTTAATACAAGTTGGGACTGGGTTCACATAGATCAAGGCTCTGCAGGTCTTTCTTTAAGCGTGTGTTTCTGTGCCAAGCTGCTTTATTACCTTCGTGTGATGCCCAAATGAGTCACTGCGCTCTGACTCAGGCCTGAAGTCTTATGGGGATCTTAAATAATACAGACCACAGTGTACCAAAACTCACAAAAGGGACAGCTGGGATAACAACTTAACCGTAGACATGCGTAGAATATGATATAAACCAAATATTGAACCTGACATTTTAAAGAGGGAGCTTGGTTTTGACCTTACAAAACTAGAGAACATCTAGAACATTTTAACGGCAGACTAAAGACCCGACACTTGGGGGCGCTGGGGGTCCTTTTGCTAGCAGGCCAAACTGAGGAATACAATTTAAAAAATCTAAAATGTGGAGAAAGAAACCTGGGATACTACTTACAATGTGCATTTGATAAAGTAAACTGAGACTTGTATAAAAAAGTAATTCACCTGACTTAAGGTCAAAATGAAGGTCATGGTCATTACTGCTGTTTTCAAAGGCTACATATAACACGGCGGTGAATTAATCAGTGTGGAAGGGTGAGAAAGGGAATCATGTGGTATTTGATGAGACCTTGTACTTATTACTGGAGTGCTAGACGATATATTCCCTCCTTTCTCCTCTGTATCTTTTCTGTCACCTTCTTGGTTTCTCCTTTTCTCTCTCTTGCATATGTCTTCCTTTAAAGAAATTAAATAAGTAGGTGGACCCGAGCACACACTTAATCTCCCAAGGCCTCGGACAATAACAATGGGTACAGATAAAATAATGGAAGACGTTCGCATGCTCTACAGTTACAAAGAGCATCTGATATAGTGGGATCTTAGATCTCCCTTCATTAGCCTGGCAGCTTGTATCAGGCATGCTGCCACACGTCCCAGAATGTCACATAGAACTCTGATTACACTGCCCCTTATTATATAGTTTGGTGCGCGATGACATATGATCTTATGTTTACTTGGGGGGGTGTGTGTGTGTGAATACACACTGAATGTTTCAATAAGAGCAGGGATACGGACCTGCCCAGCCCATTAAGGCGTATGTCATACGGCCTCACCATACCCAACATCATTCAGAGAACGGCAGGGCGTCCAAACCATTACGTTGTCATTGACGTGGCATAGAAATGGTAAACTGCATTTATACATGAAAGGACTCATAAAAGGACTGCATTTACGCAGCGCTTTTATCCAAAGCGGTGGTGAATACAAAATATGACCAGAATGTTATCCTCAACATAATTATGTGTTCAATCTCGCTGTATATCTCTCTCTTGTTTTGGTGTATCAATTTCTTGCAAAGAAATGCCTTCACTCGTGTTTTTCAAATGGTGTTTAAAACAAGAGCGGCGATAATGAGTACAGACTAAACCACACGCTGCTTTGAGATACGCGTGGGTGCAATGTTTATCGTTATTTCTGTGGAACATTCAAGGTTTCTAGTATTTGGCATTACTCACAGTACAGCTGCTTTCATCTGATATTATGCCATATATTATTTTCTAGGGATGAAGAGGGGGCTTGAGGTAACACACAAAATCAACTGCTAACTCTGTTCTCTGAATCAAAGCGGCCAGAATCGAGGCTCTAGAGGCCCAACAATACCAGCCACTGGGCTGCAGATGCGTGTCCAGTAGGAATAACTCAGATCATGGCATACTGGTCTTTGTACAAACATTGTATCCCCCAGAGATACTAACAAGGTCATATAGGTCGTGGCAACACAGAAGCTCAACAAGAAACAAATATTGATTTCTGAGTAGCCTATCTTGCACATGTAAACCAATTACATGAAATAGCAATTGTTCTTGTGTTTGATCTTTTTACGATCTTTTTTGCGTAAGAAAAGTCTGAAGTCCCCGATACATCGATTTTTATAGGTCCGGATGCTTTCAACGAGTCAAGTTTAACAGCAAGTGTTTGTTAGCATGCTAGCTTGGCGGCATTGGAGTCAAACGTTACATACACAAATTTGATGGAAGTACGAGTGGTAGAAAATTGGCTTCATTTACCAAAGCTAAGGTGTACTCAATAATAAACAACGTATTGCTGGCAGCTAATTTCATGTGGAGACAAGATGTTGGCTATTCATTCTGACCCGGCATACATAAATGGTCAAATGAGACCTGATGGTGATTAATGCGAGATGATTAATGAATCAACAATACATTTAATGAATATCTTTATTATATTATAAAAAACACAAACTGTACACTGTATATGCACTTTATTGTCATACTGCGTTTACTTCACTGTGGTATTTTGGCCTGACAACAGTTATATATTGCTGGTTCTTAAATGCGGAGACTCCGTTGCACATTCAAATGGGCAGTTACTTACATAACTGAAAAACTCGAGTGGTCTCGGTCGTCCTTACAAAAATTATACCGACACGAAATAGCCTGACTACCGTTGACCTCAAGAGGGTTCGTTTCTCGCTCGCTCTATCACGCGTCCTGCCGAGGAGGGCATTCTGATGCGGTATCGTGGAAGTGCTTCTGGAAAAAACTCTGCTCCTGTGATCTTTCAAGAAAACAAACAACAGGAGCAAATTTCCTCCATCACAAGGCCTTGAGATTTGATGGCCAACAGGTCGGTTTCAGGATGTGTGTGTGTGTGTGTGTGTGTGTGTGTGTGTGTCTCTGTTTGGGTGGGATCAAAGCTCTCTGGCCTCGCTGATTGCACCCTCGCTACCAGTCATAAATGAATCATAGGAAAGGCAACGCACAGCTAAGTTCTGAATAAATACACAAAACATGGCATTCAAAAATGAAACTGTTTAAGCGACCACATGTGGAGAGGGACGCCGCCCTCACGTGCACACCAACGGGGGGACATGGTATTGCGTTTGGTTTATTGAAGGCGTAACTCCGGTTCCTGCTGAACTGAGCCAGTGCATATTTTGACATCTAACTGTTATCAGCTCAGTAGGCACAGGAGGCGGAGCCTAAATGTGCGCATCGCAGCCCGTTTCGCCCAGGGGGGATCGCCCCCCCCCCCCAGGGTCCATCTGCCGTAGGAAGATCGGGCCGCTCCGAGTTTGCGAGAGGCAGTCCCTTAGAGACGTATACTATCCACAAGGTACCTTTTGAACATTATATCCCCTGCAATCCAATGAGCAACTCAAAATGTTCAGTCCATAAGCATGTACTGTAGTTACCTTCTAGGATACTGCACTTAACATCACACACACACATGCACACATGCATGCTGCCCCTATATGACCGCCCAGACAGTAAATGGGCTCAGGGTTCATGTTTACATTGTTTTGCAGATAAAGCACTTCCTGTGTTTCCTTCCTGTATGGCAGGGCCCCGCCCGCCCGGCCCAGGGCACTGTCTGGCCTCCTCCGCACCTCGCCGGGCGTCACTCATTCTTCACGGTTATTGTCAGCCTGAGGAAAAAAAGGGATAAACACGCAAATGAGAATTATTCCATGGGGGCTAATTTATTGCTGCGAGTGGTTGCTGCTCGCAGAGAAAGAGATGCGTTGATATCCATTAAGTCCCAGCCTCATGTCTGAGGTCTCAGACGGACGGGGAACGGGTGGATTAGAGTTGAAAAAGCTTGAGAAGTGCGGAACTTAGCCACTGTGAACATTAGCTTTCTACGCAACTGTTCACAAAGCGAGCTAAGTCCTACACCTCAGACAAACCTCCGTGCATCAACACATCCTGAATGTTTTAAGGCCATCTCAACTGTTTGCTGGGGTAAACATGTAACTTACTGTGTGTGTGTGTGCGTGCGCGTGTGTGTGTGCATGCATGCATGTGTGTGTGTATGCGTGTACACATCTGTGTGTGTGTGTGTGTATGCGTATACAGATCGGTGTGTGTGTGTGTACACGTGTGTGTGTGTGTATGTACGCATGTGTGTGTGTCGCTCCGGGTCAGGTGCTGTCCTGTTGCGCCGGGGTCCCTGTGTGTCGCTGTGGGGCTGCGGCTGGTTGGAAATCCCTGGCAATGTGATTTACATGACATCACAACCAAATCACTCTGCCAGGAATCCCTCCAGCTGGAGCGAGCAATCAGCACCCGAAAGCTAGGCGAGCAGAAGGTTCATACATAGGAGTACGTGTGTGTGTGTGTGTGTGTAGAATATATAAAGGGAGACGAGAGAGAGAGAGAGTGTGACATACAAAGAGATACAAGGCAAACCGACGGAATGACTGATTGGGGAAGAGGGAGGAGGGGGCGAGAGAGATCCAGGGGGATGGAGAGAGAGATGAAAACGAGTCCCCGAGCACAGGTGTGTGTGTCTATCACAGGTGTATCGTCTGTGTCTGTGAATTCATCAGCATGCTGCAGCGATGTCAGTTCACTCTTCGCTTTGCAATTTTCCGTTGACACAAGCCACGGCCAACATACCCACGAGCAATTTGATACTTTGAACACACACACACACACACAAACACACACACATACATATACACATATGTGTGTGTGTAGCCACCATGTCAGCCAAAACATTGAACAACATTTAATCAAATCTAAATTTGGTATATATAATAATCTTATTTTTTTAACTGACAAAATGCCCCATATTTCAATGACAAACTGTAGGCATATGAATGGTGGGGGGGGGGGGGGGGCGGCGGCGGCGGCGGTGGTGTGGGTAATTTGCATCCTAACCCTCAGAGGGAAATGGTTAGAGACCCGGGGACTCAATTTTCCTGGTTAGAGTAGGGGGGGCTCCCTCATAGCAATCGTCCAGAGACCGTCCGCCTCTCTCTCTCTCTTTGTACATGCGTGTGTGTGTGCGTGTCCATGAATGTGTGTGCGTGCGTGCGTCAGCGTGTGTATGTGTGTCTATCCCTTTCTTATGATGAAGTCCGTAGCATAAACGTTTGGATTCTGGTGTCCCTGCAGCTCGCGAGACGCCGTAAATATTCATATCACAATAAACCACGAACCTGAAACCTCCCGTTTGTTTTCCATGGGAGAGGCGGGCGGGGGGTGGGGGGGGATGTTTGTTCCCAAATCGAAAAGATAACAAGGCCTCTCATCAAACATTACTCTGCGGAAGGGACCCGGGATCCACTCGAACATCAGCAGATGGAATAAGGCGACTCCATCCTCGCCGAGTCGTCTTGACAAAATGGGAACAGTTTGAGGAACTCTGTCTGTCTGGGAGGAGCGTGTTCAAAGTAAGCTCTGCGAAGGCTCGGAGGCTCCTCCTGCAGCACGTCCAACATGGTGTACTCTCTGTGGTCCTTCAGATGCAAGGCACAGAAGGAAATCTAGCCAACGTTAAATAGGAAATGAGTGATTTAATTATTGTTTTAAACAATGGCAACACATCTATCTATCTATCTATCTATCTATCTATCTATCTATCTATCTATCTATCTATCTATCTATCTATCTATCTATATGTGTATGTTTGTGTCTGATTGTGTGTATGTCTGTGTGTGTGTGTGTGTCTGTGTGTGTGTGTGTGTGTGTATATATACACGCGTGTGCCCCTGTGTGTGTGCGCGCGTGCGCCTGAATCGGATGGGTTGAGGCTGCTGCGTCTCTGAGGGCGGCCCACCTGATGCTGTTACCGTGGGAACGCCTCGTGCCAGCGGACACGCTCAGCCAGGGGCAAGGACCGGCTGGAGAGGACGCCCTCCACTGGGGAGGACGCAGTACATTAGAGGGATGGAGGGAGGGAGGGAGGAAGAGAGAGAGACACAGAGAGAGAGAGGGGGACGGAGAGAGAGCATGGAAGGAAAGTGAGAAGGGAGAGAGCAACCGTAGGAGCGAGGGAGGGAAAGTGAGAAGGAGCGGAAAAAACTAAGAAAGGAAAATATGATAAGCGACCAGCAGAGGAGAGGCAGGGTGGAGGAACGACGGAGGAGAGAGGGGAGAGAAGGAGGGAGAGGCAGATAATGGAGGGATGAAGAGGAGGAGAGGAACGGGGTGGCGGCGGTGGGTGAGGGAGAGGGTGTACATGACTAATTGAGGGGTGGATGGAGAGGGAATGGGGGTGAGGGGACGAGATGATGGAGAGAGAGGGAGAGATGGATGGAGACGAAGGGAGACTCCTCTTCCCTTTGTCCTTTACTCTCCTACCTCGCAGCCCTGCACGGACCGTAATAACTCAACACCAACCCCCACCTGCAGTTCATGTCTGTGCTCCGCCGTGTGTGTGTGTGTGTGTGCGTGTGTGTGTGTGTGTGTGTGGGTATGCGGACGTGGGTATGCATGTGTGCTTGCATGTATGTAAATGTGTTTGAGTGTACATGCATATGTGCGTGCAGACATAAAAATGTGTGTGTGTGTGCATGTCTGCGCTGCAAACATGTAAATGAGAGTTTGTGCACGTAGCCGTGCACACACACGTGTGCTTCCTTCACTCCGTACACCTCTGTCCGCGGTACATGCACCGCTGGTTTTGTGTGTGTGTGCACGTGTATGCGTGCGTTAATTTAATTTATCCTTTGCTGACATATGCAAGACATTTAGAGCGTTTCCATGGACTCTGTCAGTGAGTGAGTGTGTATGTGTGCGTGTGCTGTGTGTGTTTGTGCGTGCGTGCGTGTGACTAGGAAAGAGAGAGCACGCTGGCTGGAAGGTCAGCTCCGTGGTGCATTCCTTCACACCCCATCAGCATCTGGATGGAGGTGGAGGTTGTGATGGTGGAGAAGGAGGAAGATGGGGTGCAGAAAAAGAGGGGGAGGGCAGTGTCTCAAGGGTGTTAAGGAACCCCTCTCTCTCTCTCTCTCCCCCTCTCCCTCTCTCCCTCTCTCTCTCCCCCTCTCTCTCTCAGCCACTCCCCCTCCTTCTCTCCCCCCTCTCTGCAGCTCGCCATATCACTCACCCCTCTCTCTCTCTGTCTCCCCCATCTCTTTTCCCTTTCTCTCCCACACCCTCCCTCCCTCCTCCCACCTCTCACCCCTCTCTCTTTCTCCCCCTTTTTCCTCCCCCTGTCCTCGTTTCCTTCTATTGCTCTCTTCCTCCCCCGTTTTTCTCTCTCTATCTGTCTCTCCCTCTCTCTCTCTCTCTTTCCCTCCCTCTCTCCCTCGGTGTCTCTCCCCCGCTGTAGGAGTGAGATGAGGGGTGGCGGTGGGAGATGCCGAGCGAGCGCCTGCCACGAGTTTAGCCCATCGCCCGGCAGATTAATGTGCAGGGTTGCCTAGGCAACGGCAACGCGCCACCATGGCAACACACGCACTAAAAGGCAGGTGCCGTCGCGCCACAAAGCTATTTGTTGAAAAGCAGGAGTTGAGTGTAAGGAGGGGGGAGAGAGAGAGAGAGGGAGAGAGAGAGAGAGAGCAGGGAGGTGGGGAGTTGGGGGG
>JAOPJJ010000134.1:10531569-10545028 GCA_027122795.1 Enchelyopus cimbrius
AGGAGGAGGAGGAGGAGGAGGAGGAGGAGATGGGAAGGAGGAGAGGGGAGGCAGTTTAAGGGAGGAGAGAAAAAAGGATCAGTGATACTCCACCACTTACCCCAAGGCCTTAACAATATAGTGGTGAGAAGGAGGAGAGGAGATGGGAAGGAGGAGAGGGGAGGCGGTTTAAGGGAGGAGACGGTGAGAGATTAGGACGGAGGGGGAAAGGTGAGGGAAGGAGTGAAGGAGAGAAGGGGAGATCAAGGCAACATCGCCGTGACGACTGTTGATGATTGTGTTAAAGTCTGGTACGATAGCGTAACGTGAACGTTTTGGTCGTCTAATCTGTATTGGTGGAATGTGTGCGGTTGACGGCTGGTTTTAAGATGCCTCACATGGCCCGAGTCAGACCTGTGTTGCGCTGGGCAATCAATGCCCACACAGGAGAGCTGCGACCTGTTTAGCCACCTGCTCTGCATGCAACAGACTTCTGACTCGGCCTTCCTGTTTTTTTAACCACTTCTCCTTGAGTCCTGGTCTCAGAGGCATCCAGAAATGAACTTGTTTTGTAAAAAAAAAAAGAAGTATAAACGAAATGAAATATAAATGAAGTCTATACCACTATGCAGATTGCTCACAGGGAGGGCGTAATAGAGGGACGTGCAGGGAATCTCCAGTTAGCCAGTGGCGTTCCTCGGATAATACGTCTCCCGGTGTTAAGGTGCCTTTCATGCCTCGTGCCTCTGCGGTCACGTGACATGGCCGTGAGCAGGCGCTAATGCACGAAAGGGGAAAGTGGAAACAATTTGCTCTTCGTTGGTTAAGCACACGCTGTTATCCAAAGCTAGCTTTACCGTGAAGGACATTTTAGATTATAAATATGCTAGATTCATTTAATTGACGGGCAGAAAGTGCATTCGAGTATTTTACACAAGCAGGGCTATGCTAGGCTTTCCTGACAGAGGGACATTCAACGCAAATACATTGTTCTTGTTCTTCCAACGCAACAAGTCTGAAATGAAATTCTACTAACCTAAAGTATTATGGTTCGTAAACACGTCGGTTTGTTTATTCATGTCGTCCTGCTGCTCATTCTCCTAGATAGACCAAAGGACTCGTGTATGATGTTTTACAACGTATGGCGCTATAACAACAGTTATGTAGATTTTCCTTGTTTTTTTTTTTGCGGACATAAGACAGGTAGACAACATTCAGAGGCCAAGTCAGGGTTTATTTTTAGGTGACTCAAACCACCCCCAATTTGGAAAAGGCTGGCTGCCATCTTTTTTATCGCTAGAAACGTTGCTAAGCTACAGGCTGCTGAACGCACCGGCATGCGTTCAGCTTTGTGATTGAGTTATATCATTCCACCCGGGAGGGATGGAAGAGAAAATGTCACAGAAATCAATCTGACATTTTGCAAAATAACATCAAATAAAACCCAGAAGTTTCAGTTCAATTGTAACACAATGTCGTTCTTTGTGTGGACAAATCTCTTCTACGCGCTTTCGTCACTTCAGACAAATTGTTAAAGACAAATCGTTCGATATTGATGTGGCCAGAAACGTCCCCGTTTACTTTGCGTTCTCCACCTGTCCAGCAGATGTCCCTAAAGACCTTCCCCCCCTTACTGCCATCTGCAATAACTTCCTTCCTCTCACCTGAGCCTCCCACCTCCACATCATTCCCTCGTTGGTTTCATTATTCTTCTCTTTTTAGTCCTTTCTTGGGTAGTTTGTGGAACTGAGATTTTGAGATTTCCTCTTGAAGCCCTTTTGTTACATTTTCATTTGGTTAGAGATGAATATGGGAGGCTTGGACGTGTCAGACGTCATTCGGGATAGGATGACTTATCGTCTGGAGAAAGAATCCCGAACAAAAACAGGCCTTTCTCGGCTACGCTGTATGGCTGACAGGGAACCAGCGAGGGAGACAAAGACGCTGACATGGTAAGAAATGAACTCTTGAAAAGAGTTCTGAGTTCCATTAATGTGAGGGAGGGAAGTGTGCCTGTTTTTTAACATTGACCTGTTTTGTTCTTCTTTATCCCAGTTTGGAGATGATCATTTGCGGCACATTGTGTTCAATGTGTGATTTAACACAAGACACCTATAGGCACCAGGCCTCAGCCCCCAATTGGATATACTGGTGATAGATTTGGGGGGAGCTAAAGGAAGTAAAAAGTCTGTGAGGTGTTGATTAGTGAAACGTCAGAGGCAAGAAAACCTTGTAAAATTTTAATTTTTTTAAATTTTTTTAACCAAAAACCTTGTTGTCTAGTTGTCTAGCTGCAAATAGCATGATGATCGCATATTCCACAATCTGTTGTTCTGCATGCTGCATTCAATTGTCAACAAATCAATAAATACCAAATATGTACGTATGAAATACATACAAGTAATTCATATTTAGTATTTCATTTTTAATATTACATTTTATTTTTCAAACCCAATATCCCTCCATTTAATGTACCGCCGATGTTGATATACCCAAATGGCTACCTCTGTCTCTGGCATCTAAAATGACCTATAAAGGCCAAGCAAAATAGACTGGAGAATTGAAGTTGGCCTATTTAGCATAACATGGTGAGTTCTATTATCTTCCTTGGGAACCGGGGACAATTAAAACCTTGGTTAATAGCTTTTTGGGTGAGTCCCCATTAGGTCTGTACAGAGGCTTCCATCATGCTTATCACGGGGACTGTTGTCAACGTTTTGTTTTTTTTCAGATTTCAGTTGGAAATTAAGGAGAAGGGGTTACGTGACCACACTGATAAGCATCTTGTTGGAGCAGAAACGTGTCAACGTTTTCTGCTCATGAATGCTGTTTTCATGCAAAACTCAATGTACTTTCCTAAAGAGGGTTTATTGGTTAAGGCGTGGGAACATGAACTACTGGCAGAGGGGAGCGTCTCACGCATCCCTAGGACACAATTATAAAACGTGCTTCTATGAATTACTTATTTACAGATACGAACGAGTTATGTACAGATATTAAGAGAGACCCAAGGTGCAAGATCACAATAGCTGTGTTCCCAGTACGCAGTGGCAGACCTAACTGCTGTGCTTGCAGTTGAAGTAAGCAGTCTTAATTATTTAGTCTCGCAAGTTACGATGAAGCAAACCAACCAGGATCAGGACATAGTTTGCTAGTCAACAAAACCAAGAAAATAATAATAATTATATATTGATTATTACTGTGGAATAGAAAACATGAATTTGATTAAGAGTAACAAAAAAAAGAAGAAAACAGTGGTGTGTGCTAAACGCACTATTGGGAATAAACTTAATGAAGCTTGTTATGAATCACTTGTTCTAAATTAGGGGTCGATTATATTAACCTCACCGCAATTTGTCTACATTTGATCAGACACTCTTTAGTGTGTGTGTGTGTGTGTGGGGAGGGGGGGGTGGTTTAAGCATATGAAGGAGATGATCATTAACAGTCTAACAACTGAGTAGGGATATGAACATTGTATTTCTTTTGCATTTCATATTTTTGGGAAAACGGTACGTCTTGGCACTTGCTGCACTCAATCTATTAGATGGTAATTTGTCGGCTGACTATATACATCTGTGCATATAGAGTGGTTATTTGTCATCCTCCTAAGAGATGCACAGACCATACAGATTTGTGTGGGATCGACATCAGTAGGCAGGCCATGCATACCTTGTATAATACCACCATTTAGACGTGACCTTTAAGACAAAATATGTATGGATGAATACACTCCTTGGTCCTGATGCCTTTATGGGGAAAATGCACATAGAGATAATGTGTCCATTTAATGAGCACAGGTTCCTTAAAGCAATTACCGCTTTGAGTAAATACATTTTCCATGGCGTGCTTTTTGCATGCATTATGTCCTCTATATAACTAGTCTCAAGTATATAACTATTACATCAACATATTCCCTTTCACTGTTTTGCTAATTGCGGGTACATTTCGTTGCCGCAGGGAAATCATTAAAGATCACCTTTTAAATATTTCAGATAGGAATTGCGTCTCTTGACATTTTTGACTAATATACTTGCAAAAATGTTTTGCAAGTATATTCGTTTTTCACATTTCACATTACCCCTGTAGCCATTATCAAGCCACAATAACATTTAATGTTCTCGTGGCTTCATAATGGGGTTAAAGTGCTGGTGCAGAGTTGTTAGGCCTATAATACAACATTAAAACAATAAGGTTATCTTTTTTTGTCATTATTTACGGTAAACCAAGATAGTATTGTATGTGTTGGTCGGTCTGTTAGTTTTGTTTCCATACACAAATTAAGAAAGGCTCTCACCATCATTTATTTCTGGATCCAGCATCTGAAGTAACATGTAGGCCTGTCTGTTCTTACTTTGAGATAGTTTGAAAGCAACTCCAGCTGACTTATTTTGTAAAGCTTAAAATAATTACACACTGTTGTCATCCGAGAAGGAATATGTGTGACTATGAACAAAACACACTTTTCTACTAGATTTCACATTAGCTATTAACACTATAAGGCCACTAGTTTACTATTACCAAACATTGTACAAGAAGTAATAGCACCAAATTGCCCAGGCCAGTGCTACTGAAGTCCTTAATCAAATGATGCACAACAAGAAATCTCTTGGAACGTGGGGACTTGTATTACAAACCAAATGACCCCTAACTACATATAGCAATTTGGGTTGAACAACCCTCCCTACATTTAAATAGCCATAGCTGTATCTCCTTCCAGAGGTATGCCTACTGCTCTATACAATTCCCAAATATGACGGGACGTCATTATCTTTAGATTACATAACTTATTCGATCAAACTCCCATCAATCCATTATACGTTGGCTCAAACTGTGATGTTCCAGTTACAGCCAGGCAGACATGCAATCGTTGTTTCAGAGATCTGTGGCACATTTTCAATATTTTACAGATCAAGGGCGACATCGTGCGGCCATACATTTAGTTGCATCTTTGTAATGCACTTTCGGCATTTGTTGTAAATATATGTAATTTGGTGAACAAAATAATGTAGTGGGTGACCATAGAGCATGGACGCTCCCGATCACTATAATATTCAGGGCTGATGCTAATGTGCGAGTGCGAGGCCTCAGACCAGTGGTTCTCAAATGGGGGTACGCGTACTCCTAGGGGTACTTTGGAGTACTGCAGGGGGTACTCAGAACATTTAAAAAAAAAGAGTAAATGTTTAAAGAATTGGTTATAAACAACTCTAAAATAATCCCATGTTAATAAAATGAGTTAAATCTGTATACTCACATACGAGTTTAGTGAGGAATATACATGGTGAGTATTTGCACTCTTATGCTCATGTTTAAACTGCCAAATACAAATTTTCTCCCCCAAAAAATGTTGAAGGGGGTTCTCAGCTGAACACACTCGTAGAGAGGGTCCACTAGAATAAAAAGGTCGAGCACTACTGCTAGACACTTCTTCTGCTTCTTCTTCTGTTCAGTTTTATGGCAGTTTACAATCATAGTGTATTACCGCCATCTGCTGGACTGAGGTGCACTACTTTGGTTTTCCCTTTTGAAGAAACTGAATTAAAAAAATTAAAATATATATATATTTTGTATATAGTGCACCTCAGTATATATATATATATAAAATAAAATATCATAAGAAAACAAAATACTCAAAACAAAACGAGGAATTCTAAATCCTACTCGCTAACTGTGTATAAATGATACTATGGAGCTGCTGGACACTTCATGCTGTCTCCGATGCGTCACGAGTCCGGTCACGTGCTGCTCCCAGCCTTGATCAGGTGACACTGGCCAGCTTCCTCTTTCGATGCTATAACGCTCTTTTATGTGTACCCGTCCTGAAGGCGTCAGATAACGTACTCATTAGGCTGTTGTACGGGGTTTTTTTGGTCGTGCATTTTAGACATTTAATAATAACGGTACTGTCGCCGGGTCGATGCTCGTGGAGTGGATGATGAACGGACACGCCATCCTCTACACCGGGGTCACTCTGGCCTTCTGGAGCACCATACTCATCGTCGGTGAGGACTCGCGCACACATTCACGAGATATTCACGACATGTCCGTCGACATCGAACCAGCCGTTAATTCGTTCGGCGAGCGTGCGAAGGCTCGCGCGCTGGCGGTCGGACATTCTCTGTATGTTAGTGCTTCAGTTGGTTCAGCTAACGCTACCCAGGGGGCCGTCTAACACAGGGAAAATACAGTTTTAGGGGGAAATCCATTACACATCAATGGAATAAATGAACGAGGCTTATTACATTGACATAATTGTGCCACGTGATGGTCTAATCGTCATAAAATACTGCATTTAAGCCGGTGTCCTGCCTGCACACGACCCTAGCGTACACCATGTCTTGGTTTGCCTTGGCGTTTACCACATCAAAATGGTAGACTTCGTCCTGGTTTTGAATTGTATGGACGCTAATATGTATTTTAGGCTGCAATGCTTAGACCGTCACACCGGCCGACAAGCAATGACTGAAGTACTGCCTTGCTATGGATGTGGAAGCTGTCAAACGTATGCTAGCCGCATTAAGCTGTGCTAGCTTGTTTGTTAGCATCACCCCCGACGGGAACGAATTAGATGATCACGTGACAAGAAATAGAGCTACCGTACAGGCTGGTGGTATATCAGCTCATATTTTACTATTCTTTAATGTAGTCCTTCCAAGGTGATCATGTACATGACGTACATTGGCAAAACTTCAAGTCAAATGTCATTATATAACATAGATTTGATCTAATAGCGGGGGGTTTGTCTGTGTATGTATGGGACTATTAATGCTTCAAGTCACATGCTTTAGGTGCTGAAAGGTTGCACACAGTGTCGGTATAATGTGCAGAGCGTTGCATTGTTCTTGTTTAACTGTTTGTTCTAAAATCTTTTTAGGAATTTGTTATACGATCTTTGACCTTGGATTCCGTTTTGATGTGGCATGGTAAGAAGTCTTGCAGTCTTCACTGTATTGTTTAATGGGGCTTTTGCTTATAACCCATACACATACCAATCGGCTGCCATGCCCTAAACACGGCTTTCTGCACATTTTGCATTCAATAAGATGTGTCCTACATGTACCCTTTGTCTTCGTTTTTGTCTTTTTTTAATATCATTTAGGTTCCTGACAGAGACGTCCCCTTTTATGTGGGCAAACCTGGGTATTGGCCTCGCCATCTCCCTCTCTGTAGTAGGAGCAGCCTGGTATGTTCACACTCTTATGTGGCTCACTGTCCCTCTGTTCAACTGCTCCAGCTCACTTCTCCATCTTAGTTCCCTGAATGGTATTGGCAAGCACAAGCTACAAATCCCACCTTGTAAATCTACGTCATTTCCAACTTCCTCAATTGTTAGCCAACAAGAAGAACTGCACCCTATGGAGTAAGAACTATTGTTTTTGAGTTTTGCCATGTTGGGGTTTCCCCAGGGGTATCTACATCACCGGATCCAGCATCCTTGGGGGTGGTGTCAAGGCTCCACGAATCAAAACCAAGAACCTGGTCAGGTATGCTCTTTGAACGCCTTCATAAAGGTTTCTCATGACCTGAATATGGCACGGAGTCATGCAGGCGATTGGGTGATGATCACATGCTAGGAAGCTCTCCGTTTTACGGTTGATAAAGAAGCAACTGGATATCCTGACAATAATTTCCACTTTCATTCCAGCATCATCTTTTGTGAAGCCGTGGCCATCTATGGAATTATCATGGCCATCGTGATCAGCAATATGGCCGAGGTGAGTAACGTTGACCTATCTGAAATGAGATGAGTGAAGGTCTGCGCAGTTTGTTTTGGTCATCTCACAGTGTGAGTCAACACTTAAGAAGATTCTATGGTGTTTTACAGAACATCTCTGCAACCACTCCAGAAGGCATCGGTGCAAGGAATTACCAAGCTGGTGAGAGAACCTGCCCAAAGCATCCAACAGTGCTTGGCTCAAATCATTAGTTTTGTCAAATAACACTCATCACACACCATGTTTGATTGAGCTCTCGATTAACCTGTTGAACCCTTTTGTATCCTAGGTTACTCTATGTTTGGTGCCGGCCTGACCGTGGGCTTCTCCAATCTCTTCTGTGGCATCTGTGTTGGTATTGTGGGCAGCGGGGCAGCCCTGGCTGACGCCCAGAACGCTAGCCTCTTTGTCAAAATTCTCATCGTGGAAATCTTTGGCAGCGCCATCGGCCTGTTCGGGGTCATTGTAGCAATTCTGCAGGTAAATGACACAGACTGTTCTCATTTGGCCACGTTACTGTTTGCTTTTAAACCTGTGCGGTGAAGGATTGCCCATTAGCGGCCTCTAGTGGCTTGAGTTGTAATTACGCAATTATAGTCAGCAAAAATGAACTAGAATAGAAAATACAGATTGACAAAATTGCTGCTGCAGGAACGTAACCGAGTGCAGGTCCCACGTCAATTATTTATCATTAGGTCAAGCACATGTTGTTTTCCGCTAACCTTTGTAATTGTTCTAATTCCGTCCCAATTTTTCTTCCAGACATCGAAAGTAAAGATGGGAGATTAAGAAGATATATTCACAAAGATGGAGATGTAACGAAAACAACGCTGGAAAATATCATATTATTGTGTAAATATATCGTAAATTATTTAAATGTATTTTTCTTATCTGTGATTGTTTTTAACCGTCATTTGCTGATGAGTGGCATATGCACCCCTAAAATACTTTGGGTTGACTCCGCAATACAGTTGCTGAACTGACAACATTGTTGTGTGAAGCAAGCCAAATTTTGTTACCTGACATTCATTGATTTTTATCATATTAAATCTTTGCATTTAATAAAGTGTACAACACAAATCAATTCAGCATTCCAGTTCAATAGTGGTATGGATAGCTTCTGTCGTGAATGGTAATTCAACGTGTGATCGTCATGTGTTATTGCCCCACCCCTGTGTTTAACAACACCGGGGTGAATTTCACTTTATATTTATAGCTTGCTGTACTACTTGAGCAAATAAGCACTCTTTCCAGATGACGGTTAAAAACAAGTATTTGAAAATGCGTATGTGCTTGTGTGCGTGTGTACATTCTTTTTTTTCTCTCTCTCTCTCCCTGTGAAGCATGAGTGTTAAGCATTACGTGTAGAACTGTTGTATTGTTGATTTTTTTTTATGGGTTGATGTTTACAACTCAAGTGGTCCTTCGACAACATCAACAGTGGGCCACACTCAATATCTTCTGAAGCTGCTCAATAGAAGTAAAGCAGAATAAGTGAGTAGAATACTAACACAAGTCCACAAGTGAGGTAACGCAGTAGACATTGCTGAAGTCAATAGGCTCCCCAACCTGTAAAACGATCATATCCACTTCTGATTTCCCTCTTAGATGTAGGATCAAGTTCAATGATGACGATGGATTAAAAAAAAAAAAACTGGTCACCAATACTAGGATGGCACTATTTTTTTTCATGGGGATAACAAGTAATTCATGCTAACCAATTGTAATGCAATGCCCAGAGTTTGCACAGATGAACCGAAAAACGTCATCGTCACATCCATTGTACTGGTATTGAAGAGATCCAGTGTCACAAGCCGGGCTTTGGCTGTCAAACTTCTGGAGCCGGATTTAGGAGATGCATCTGGAAACGAACCGGTTCACAGTGGAATCCTAGCATTTATCTTGTGCCCCATAGTAATGTACATAATGTATCAACATCTGTTGTCTCACGGAGCTCTATTGCAGTATGAAGGGAATAGGGATCTCAATTACAGTATCTATATTTGTATTGTCTTTACACTTCTCATGTCCCCCGGTGATTGCCATCCAAGTCACTTGAAATGTTAGCCCGGCTGTGCATTAGTGATCAAAACACTAAGTCTCAAGTTGCTTGATGGTAAATTTTGTTTGTGTCGCGTCCTCCCTCAAATAATTATCATTTTCGTCAAGTTGAACATTTGCTCCGAAAGCATTCCGTCTAGTTCCCCATGACTCCACTTATAAGAATAAATACGAGGGCCAAAAACTACAAGGGAACTTGCGCAGTTTTTGCTTGGCTTTCCAGAAGTATTAAAGCAGGGAGGTTTCCCTATTGATTTAGGATTTTTGTGACTTTAATCAGAAAACATTTGAGGAAACCAGGTGTAACCTGCAGCCTAATATTTCGGTGGTTGTTATTGGTTCCATTTGTCAATGTTCATGTGGTGGTTCAAAAATATGAAAAAGAAACGTAAAGTTTTGACTTAATGTGTGATGGCAATGCTCAATCTTCCTCCTACATTAAGTGTCCATGGTAATAAAACGTTCTTAAGAAAATATCTGTAGAAGTACTTTATTTTATTTGTACAGTGGTCTCGTGTATAGTCTGACTATTTTTACATTTAGCGTCTAAAGTACTTTAGTACAATCATTAGTTATGGTGTTATTTCATATTTCCACTAGATGGCGTGGAAAAACTACATCCAATGTTCCGTTGACGTGCAGTTAATACTATCGTTTATAGACTAAAATAGTCCACTGCCAGCATCCGTCCGGACACACAGTCTGTTGCGGGACGCGTAGAGCAGAGTGCAGCAATATCCTTGTTAGATGGACTCAGTGTAATGTGTGCGCGTCTCCCAATAGCTATACTGCAATGGATTTTTGGTATATTCGTCTGGTTTAGTTGAAGTCCATTGGTTAGTCTTAGCATGGTGGGCTGGCCATCCTTTTAGTTCTCTAGCACAGTGGTTCTCCGTAGGCCTACCCCTAGGGGTACTTTGGAGTACCGCAGGTGGTACTCAGAACATTTCTAAAATGTAGTTACTTTGTTAGTATTGGTTATAAGTGATTCTAAAACAATAGGCCTAAATATAATAATGATCACTAAATTGCGAGTGTTTCAAATACAACGCACACATTATTTAATTTTTCTTCTTTATTTTGTAATTTTTTAAAATATTTTTTTTAAATTCTTTTTTAATTTCTTTTTTAGAAATTACTATTTTTTTACATTTTTAATTTCTTTAATTTTTGTTCTTTTTTTACCCTCCCAATGTGTTTTGTTCCGTTTAAGGGGGAGTACTCAACTGAAAAAATATATAAGAGGGGGTACATTCAGAAAAAGCTTGAGAACCACTGCTCCAGCACCGTCTGGCTCCCCTTGCGTTCGAGAGAAAACGGCGCGTTTGGACCATCGGTGTTTCCGTAGGCAGCGGGGGAGAAAGGGACCTGCTCACCGCCGCTGCCTCAGCATCCTCTCTATGCCTTCATACCACCAACACACACATAACAGGATGACGGAAGAACCAAGCGGATATCTTCCACAGTCCTGCTTTGCTGGATAACAACACTATCTTTATTTTTGTCATTGTGTGAGCGTTGTGCAACCCAGCACGAGGTTTTTATTGGTCCCTTTTTTTTCTTTTTTTAAATATTAAACATCCGGCGTGGAAGGCAGTCCTATGAAGATGGATAAAAACAAGTCTGTAGCATGGTGAAACGTGCTAAGATACAGCTCATGCCGTGATGTGCACAGTGTCATCGGCCACGAAATCAACAGAATTTCTCCCAAATTAAACGTGGATGCATTTTGTTGGATCATTCAAGCGAGTGTGTGATCCTGATTCCTAACTAAGAGCAGGCTGCTCCGAGAAACAAGAGCCATGCACAAAAGACGGTTCTGTGCATAACCCCAAGGTAGGTGTACCATCCCCACTGCCTCAGTGTGTCTACAGTCCATTGTTTACCTGAACCACTGCATCCTCTCAATCTTTTGTTTCCATCCATCCCGCATTGAGTTACCCCTGCCATCTTGAAATGGCATGCATGCACTGATCTCGAATAAGCACATCTCCACGGCCAACCCGTTTTGTTTTGGTGATGCACATTTCCACTTAGTAGCAACACTAGCCAACATCACCATGGTGGAAGCAGTGAACCGTTCCGGAGCTGACAAAGCAGTGTCTGCTGAGCTAAAAACCATGGGTCCGGTCTCCCTGTGCAGATCTGCTCACTCCTCACACACTTTCTGCTCACCACAGCCAGAGCAGCTGTGGGGATTTAGGGAAAGTGTGTCTTGTGTCCGTGAGCAGCAGTGCTTCTGGTTCAGACGGTTGTCAGCGGTGTTGTGTCAGCATGCAGCGTTACCCTCACACCGTGTGATGCTGAATCTGCCTTCACATCTAACCTATTATTTAGCACAGTGTAGTTGATGTGTAGGAGACACCTGACATGGCCTTTAAGTGGATCAATGTAACATTTTTAATTGGAGTCGAGCCTACTAGCTTTTTTTTGTTGCAGATCAACTATTTTCAAAAATAGTTTCTTAGTTGTATTTATTGTATTAAAAAGAAATCAGAGATATACAGATACGTCACATCATTTGTACTGCAGTTGTTGCCCACTTTTAATGAAAGTGTTCTAGTTAGTGTTTGCTAGACATCATTCATTGAGTTGGTAACACATTCTGTAGCTTTGTATAACATTTTGGGTTGGAAAGCCCTCCATTTCACAACAATTCAACGATAACGAAGCTCAACTGTATTTTATACAGCTAACTTAGAAGTAAGAGCATACAGATCAGTTTGGTTTCATGTCTTGCCATGTAAAACAATACACAACCCCATCAGATTGTCGTCACAGCGTACAGTGCACAGAGTCCCTGTCTTGGGATCATCAGGTTCGCGTTGTATTTCCCCTCGGAGGCCAGGGAACATCCGAGTTGAACTGTCCTTGTTTGAAAACGCTGATGCCTTAACTTACTCAAGGACTCTCATGAATCAGATGCTCATGACACAGACATTAAGTAATGAGTCTCTGTGATGGACAGAGTGCCCGTACAGAGTGCCTGTCGCAGCGTGTTGTTACTGTGACTGTCAATCACGGAGCAGTCAATGCCTGTAAACAGCAAACAGTACGCGTCCTTTTAGTCACACTTTTGAGTTCCCAATGAACTCACCATGGAGCTATCCTGGGAAAAATGTGAAAGTAATCCAACATACCCTGAGTATGAGAATGGTGTTCCACACTTTTACTTGTGTAGTTCAGACTTTTACTTGCGAGTTACCTCCCAGCCACAATTAGTTGCTCATATCATGTTTTACGAAATGGTAACCAAGCTAAATTGGGGTATTTTATAAGTTGGGGTCGCAATGGTGATTTTATCGTTTTATAAAAGTTGATTTTTTTTTCTCATTATACCCATGCATGGTCAGAGCACTTGTGGCTGCCAAGGATTCCTGTGATGGCTCTTTCATGTTGGGATTTGTTGTCATGGCAACTACTAGGCTAGTCCTGACCAACCAAAAGGGGGGTGACACCAATTTGTCTGTGTGTGTGTGTGTGTGTGTGTGTGTGTGTGTTGCTGTGCACCACATTTGAGCAAAGTTTCTGCTTGGGTTAATAACAGGCTTTTCCCATCCATCCTATTCTTTTAACTCTTTCGATTCAAACACTAAATCCGACCCCCTTCAAAGTGGGCCAACTGCCACGCGCCCCCCCCCCGGACGCCGAGCCCCCCAGGCGCGCACGCGCGCGCGGACTGGCCCGTGGGGGTCCATGTG
>JAOPJJ010000134.1:10562984-10573198 GCA_027122795.1 Enchelyopus cimbrius
GTCAAAAATGTACATTTACATTGGAAAATGTGTGCAAACACATTGATAAAGGCTTTTATACTAGTTCTACTAATCTGAAATCATAAAGTCAATCTGCATGCCATGCCTAATGTGCCATGTAGGAAATATCATAACAGGTAAAAAAAAAAAAGCCAGCCTGACCTGATGAAGTGGCTTGGAAATGTATACCACAAAATAAATAGCTTTTACTTACGATAAAAAAGTATGTATTTAACATGCAGCGTTCCTGAGATATATAGTTTGTCACATTCAACTTATTTTTATGGGAATTCAACATAACTTAGGTAAATTGAAAAAGTTGTAGTACACGAAAAAGCCACTAAATTACATAAATGTGAGTATGTGCAGATCAATGCTTCCACCTCTGATTACATTACAATTAATACATTCTGAACTTATTTGCCATGTTTTATAATAAGGAAAGGGACTTAAACTATGGAAAACAAATGCAAAATATTAATGAAACCTAAATAGATAGATCTATCTATTACAGGAACTAATCGTACACTTTCACACAGTCCTGTGTATCTTAATGCAGGACACTTACATAAAGTTGGCGTTGACTTTACTGTGTCTTCACTGGTCAAGTTCATAACATTCATCATATCAATGCACAGTTCAACAAGAGAAATCAATAGATTAAAACAAGATAACCGTGTTCCTTTTTCATGAACATAACGGGAACAAGTCAATCTGTAGAAATATTTTTTCTTATTTCTTTCTTACAGAACTGGTAATTTTTCGGATGACCAAACCTTTGTTACTTGCAGGACTCCAAAAGAAGCAATACTGGTACTGTTTACTTCCATATATGCAGTATATTTTATGGCCTGAACTGAACTGAATAAATAGTCAAAAATATAGCAATACATTTGCATTGCAATACTGGTACAAAGCCTAGCTCTTTCTTTAGGTGCTGATGGACACCAGTTCTTCAATGGCAGAGGAATGCTATGGTGAGCTGAAAATGAAGAAGATTGATGCGGTGAAGGAGCTATTTGACAGCTTTGCAGAAAGGACCATGGCCTATGATTTCCATCACGTGATCAGCCTTGTGACGTTCAGCTCAAACGTGAAAGTTGTTCACACATTTACAGAAACTCTGAACAAATTCAAGGTACATTTTAACCTTCTTTTGAGACATTTTATTTTAAATACACATTTAAATAAAACAAAAACATTTCATGGAAACATACTTGAATACACATGATGAAAGGATATAAAGAAATACAGCTAATGTATATCTCTTTTTAAGAATATAATCTCTATATATATAGATATACTGTATATTCCTACTGGCCACAATATACAGTAGCTATAACGTGGCCACAAAATACTAATTTGTCGCCACAAAATACTAATTTGTGGCCAAGAAATAAGTATAAAGTACGCACAAAATACTAATTTGCGGCCACGAAGTAGGTATAAAGTGTGCACAAAATACTAATTAGTAATAATAATATCATTCCTGGACAGCTGGGTAAGGAAATCGAGCGCAACTTCATTTAGAAAAAACAATAGCCTGCTTGTTATCCCGCATTTAGGCAGTTATTTAATTAGGTGTATGTTTGATACTTTGTTACAACGGGTAGCCTGTCTGCTGACGTCTCACCCGACTGACAAACTTTTTTTCCTCATCCTGTTACTACAGTTTTGTTGTGCTGTGAGACGTCAGCAGAGGGATAACAAGATTGACGAGAACCGAATAAGAGAAGACACTCAGATAATCATGTAGGCTATTACAGTTTCTAGAGAAGGTGCGCTCGATTTGCTTACCCAGCTTACCCATTAATATTATTAATTAGTATTTTGTGCGCACATTATACCTGCTTCTTTGCCACAAATTACTAATTTGTGCGCACATTATACTTATTTTGTGGCTAGAATAAGTATTTTGTGCGCACGTTACAGCTATATTGTGGCCACAATGAACATTTTTTTTACTATGTCATATCTGGGGCTCCGTACTACCCTACATTTATCAACAGGAACATCTGCGTGATCTTCAACCAAACTGTAACACTGTTCTGTACGATGCTCTACACCGTGGAGTTAATATAATGGAAACTCTGAAGAAGAGGTTCCCTGAATGTAGACTTCGTATCATATGTCTCACTGATGGAAGCGATGAGGGGTAAATTCTGCTTGTGTTCTATCAAACTAAAAGCTAATCAATGGCCCTGCTCAACCGTTACAATTTAAATTTAAATGCAAACAGGAATAAAGCTATTGTATTTTAATTATCAACCATCCATTCTCTGTTAATGTTTGTATCAGTGATTCTAGGCCAAAACAGAAATGATCACATTCATCTGATCTTTCCTCACGATCCGCTAGCTGCCCGCCCCATAAAAGGGCCGTCAACAAACCGTGTCTCTGTAGGCAGCCTATGCTCCAAGATCGTATACAAAAACAAATGTTACGATCAGCCCTCCAAACCACTCAGAGCATTGGCTGCCTACAGAGACATGTTTTCTGCTGCAGAATCGCTGATACAACCTTTAAGTTCATCCAAATTGTCACACCTTAAAGGTTGTATCAGCGATTCTAGGCCAAAACCGCATCTCTGTAATCACCCTATGCTCCGAGATCGTAAACAAAAACAAATGGTATTAGTAAACGGCAGAATCGCTGAAACAACCTTTAATTTAGTGCTCATACTGCATGTAAGTGCTTTGATTTGTATGGACTATTCACTACTGATGGATTTTAATGATACATGCGTTTGTGATGCTGCGGGCACACAGATCTCAGGTAAATCCTGAAACCGTTGCTGTAAACCTGATCAAATCCAACATCATTGTGGATTCTATCCTGCTTGGAGAAATGAAGAACAACACACTTCATGGCATCAGCAACGCCACAGGTAAAGCATGACCACAGCCGGTCACTCAATCACAAAGAGCATATATTAAATCTGTTTTTTATCTAAATCCAAATCTGGATACAGGGGGTTGCTGTTTCAGCCCACAAACTAGCATAGCAGGCCTCAAACTTTTTGAATGTGAGACTGTTCTTTCATTGGAAATGAGGGAACCCAAGACAAAACTTGATCCGGCATCTATCACAAGTGAGGTAGGTTACAGTTTATCACTTCTTGCCATAAAGTTAATGGATGTCTTTTGAAAACACCCAAAAGATAACAGATACATTTTGTAATCTTATAAATTGTCACATCTGTCCACCAGAGCGTTTTAGAAGACATCTTTGGACAACATGGCTACGATGACCTCCCAGAGACCTCTCTGCCATGGGAGTTCAACAACAAAGTGACTGCTGCACAGAAGTTTGTACAAACCAACTGATCACTGATCAGTCTGGTGTTTTGCCTTGCTTTTAATGTTGACTGGTTTACGCTGGCTAAACCCTGTCCCATACTGAACCAAACACACTTTTCCAAACAGCACTTTGAAAACGAAGATCAAGGAATCTAAGAAAAGGCCATTGATGGAGCGAGACAAACGTGTTCTTGAGGAGCTGAGAAGCCTCCATTGTGACCCTCATCCCTTCTTCACCGTTTTCCCCTCTGAGTCAGACCTCAGTAAGTGAGATTCTTGGCCATCTTGGCCACGGGGTTAGTGTTAGAGTTCTCAACGGGCCTGAAAATTACAACCCGGCCCGACTCAGCCCGTGGCTTTTAAAGCTCGGCCCGACGTAGCCCGACACATTAACATATCTTATCTGTCCGAACCCGGCCCGCGGCCCGACGCTGCTGCCCCCCTTTTTTGTTCTTCTCATAGACGTATTATCATGACCAGCAGACGGGAATTCAAATTAACCTTTAATGTTCACGCCTTTTAACAATACAAACTGAAACAATAAACTTTAAATATATAAATAGGCTATATAAACATTCCTTAAATAAAAATCTTCACACAATAATAAATTAAAAGAACTCAAACATGAACCCAGCCTGCGGGCGGGCTACTTCTCACAGTCACACCACACATATTTTTAAGAGAATATAGATAGATACAATATACAGAATATACAGATACAAAATAGGCCTAGCGGCTACAAACAAATTCGTATTAGACACTTATATGGCATCGTGGAGGAACAGCAGTGCGTCCACGGTAGAAGGACTGAGGCGTGTTCTCCTCTCTTCAATTGTACGGCCAGCCACACTGAACACCCTCTCGCTGCTGCTGCTGCTGGCCGGCACACAAAGCACCTGCCGTGCCAACTGAGCCAGTTTTGGGTAAACGCTGCTGTTGGTCTTCCACCAGCCCAGCAGGTCCCGATCGTCAGTCATTTTTGGCATTTGGCGGACGTAAATATCCACCTCTTCCTCTTCAGATTCGTTCTCCCCAAATACATTTTCCCATTCGTCGAAGCGCAGTGTTTTCTTTGTGGCGGGTGCCGGTGCTGCTGGCGACGACGAAGCACTCGTCTCCTGGCTTGCTTCACCTGGGCCCTCGGGTACCGGTTGCTGTGCAGCTGACAGGCGGGACTTAACATATTGTTGCACATTTACCCTTTGGTCAGTGGGAAGCAACTGGTTAAATTTCGGCCACAGGAATGTTGCAGCTTTGTGGAGGTCAGTGACGGACTTGGCCATTTTTTCCTGCAACCACTGCGCATGGCGTTGACGCACAGCCGCCAGCTGGACAGTATCGTTGACATTTTGCTGGCAGTGGTTTCGGAGTCGCTCTACCCATAGCAGCCCAAGATGCAGTGTGGGATATTTGTCCCCCTCCAGTTCACGCTGAGCATCATACAAGGGCAACAAAAATGACACCAGCATGCCAAGTGTCGGGGGTTATTTTTTCAATCCTGTCACTCTCTCCACGCGCTTCCAGTTTGTCCTGCAGCTCCGCGTAAAGGTCACTGATGGATTTAAGGGTCAAATACACAGTGCTGAAGCGTGTATCTACCATCTGCAGGATGGTCTTTGAGAGCTGAGCTGTTATTCCCGACTGCTTTACATATCTGTAGAGATAATAAGAGAGCGTGCCGCTGTTACACAAATGAGTAGCCTGGTGATAGTCAAACACAAACTAAAGACTAGAAGAAGAAGAATGTTTTAATGGGGAAATAATCATGGATAAATAGGATACTAATAATATTATAGGAGTAAAACATTTCTACCGTAGCCTACTTTACCTGACAAGCGCCTTTGCTGCTGTCACTGTTTCAGCGAAGTCAGGGGCCACCTGCATCAGTGCGTCATTATCAAGTCCATGGCGAAGGACAGTGTTGAGGACGTGGTCCATGCAGTCAAGTCTTGTGTATGACCTGAGAGCATTAACTACATTTGCTCCCTGGTCCGAAACCCAAACAATGTCTTTTAAAGACAGTGGGTCCAACCCGAACTTGGAGACCAAGAGCTTGACCAGCTCCCTCATGATGTTATCGCCCGTTTTTTTCTCATCCACGGGAAACATTGTCGTGGTCAGATTCTTTACGATCAATTCACAATCTTCTGTAACATAGTAGCACGTTATTGACATGTAGTGAATCTTTCTGAAGTCGTCTGTCCACATATCTGTAGACATTCCCACTTTTCCTCCTTTGTTCAGGATGTCTTTCACCTGCTTCACAAACTCTACCTGTTTTGTTTTAAGGGGGACATTTTTGGCCATGAACTGCGTCATTGATTGCTGCTGCTGGGTCGAATGCCCACAGTTTAATGTATGGCGGCTCAGGCTGGACGATCATGTTTTTTTTCTGTCATATTTCATCAGCACCTTACATTTTGAGCATTGCACATAACCTGTAGATATTCCATCAGAATCCACCACTCCAAACACATTCCAGACCTCTGATTTTCCCTCTCCTGTAGCGACGGTGAATTCACCTGCGGCAAGTTTACTTTTCACCAACTCCATCTTCTTCTCCAGGCTATAGGCGTGCACTTAGCGGTGTCAAGTGACAGGTCTGCGGCGTCTGCCCATGATGCATTGCACGTTGCACGCAGCAGCCAGACTTTCTTTACGGTGAACAGCAGCGATCAAGCGATGATTAATAAATGTTTTTTTTTTCTTTTTTTCACTGAGCGGAAAAGATTAAGCCCGGCCCGACCTGGCCCGAGTCATTTGCTTATATTTTCGGCCCGAACCCGAACTCTAGTTAGTGTTAATTCAATGATCATTGATAAATTTACCATCGCCTTTCATTGACAACAAATTGACACTAAATGCAATCATCGTCATATTAGGATGCACATTTATGGATATAAAATATAGACTACGGTATATTCCAGAACCTTCCTAAATTCTACCATTTAATCAGGATTATCTATTAATGTATTGTATTATTAATTGTATTTCAAACTGTTGTAGTATTTGTCAATAATGTGTTTTTGAAATATTCTCTGTGATGATGATGATAACCATGTGTGATTACATTTAAAAAAAAATAATAATTCTGTGTTTTATCTGTTATGCCAAACTATTATTTTTGATTTATAACTTTGGTGTATGTAATGTATAACTATTGTGGGATTTTTAACTGTTACATGTGATTTATAACTGTTATTTCTAACTAATGTGTGATTTATGACCATTACTGTTACGTGTGATATCTTACTGTTATGAGTTACTGTATTTCTAACCATTATGAGTGATTTCTAACTGTTATGTGTGATTTCTAACTGTTATGAGTGATTTCTAACCGTTATGAGTGATTTCTAACTGTTATGTGTGTTTTGTTGTCCATAGCGTTTTGGAAGGTTCTCATGCAGGGTCCACCTGACACACCATATGAGAACGGCACCTTTGAGCTGTACTGTCAGTTTGGTCTGGATTATCCGGTGAAACCTCCCACAGTACGCTTCGTCACATGCGTATCCTTTTGTAGTTTTGTATTCAGTGTAGTTACAGTATTTTGTTGTTATTGTTGCAAAAGAGCCAATGGAGAAGGAATTATAGCAGTTCTAACATTACCTTAACATTAGCAAAGATGTACCACTGCAATATCAACAATTCTGGACGGATATGTCACAACATATTTGACCGTGGCTACAATGCCTACATCACAGTGAAGGAGATCCTGGATGCCGTTTACGGACTGCTTATCGCCCCTGAGGCCAAAGATCCTCTGGACAGGTTAGATCTCCCTTCATAGTTTAGAAACAAAACATTTAAAGGCAGAAACTGCTACCATGACTTGCGCTAGCGTTTGTAATTATACAGGCATTTTTATTGGGTAGTCTTTTGAATATTTTACATAATGGCAGTATATAAGAACTACAAATATTCAAATGTGATGGCAGTATATAAGAACATATTCCACATACTAAGTAGTGTTGAATATACTCGCTTAAGTATAGGACACTAACAAGGCCATTCAAGAAAATTCAAAGGAAAACTGCTACCAGGGTTTATGTTTGAGTGTATATTGATGCCAGCATAATTCATTTGGTAATGGTTATCCATTTGATGTCAGTATTTTAGAACTTTATTAAGATAGCCCTTACCAAGTTATCTTAAGCATACTTAAATACATTCAATTTAAGTATCGGAAACACTTAATTCTGTTAAAAAAATACATTTGAGAATAATAAATACATTTTGGAATACATTGTGGCAGCATTTTGGCGGAGAAATTCCAATCCAGCCAGGAAGAGTATGAACGAGAAGCAAAGGACCACACCGCAAAGACTGCAGCCAAGTCCTTCACCGACAAGGAGCAGGTGAAGTTTCTACATTGAGGATTCTTTGAACTCATGGTATCAAAAGAGTGGACTATGTGAAGTACATATAACAAATGGAGATTCTCCTTATATTTACTTATTATCAATGTTTCTTTGTTTTTCATGGAAGGAATTGGTTGGCCCTGTTACACAGAACACACCCAAACATCTGATATGCCCACTCAGTCAGACTATGTTTGTCGATCCTGTTAAAACAAAGTATGGTGCAGTCTACGAGCGAAAGTTAATTGAGGATCACCTGAAAAGGTAGGTTTTAAACATCCTCAAACCTGTTTTAATCATTGCAATGTTGATATTTACTGATGCTGTACCCTGGTCTGGTGTCTGCTTGTTGGTCTACTTATAAAGTCTCACTTTGACCTCCGTTCACCTTAACCTGAGACCCACTGTAACCTTATTTAACTCTACTCCATGTACTCTCAAACAAAAAAACAAAAAAATCTTTCAGAAATAAGTTTGATCCAGTGAAGGGGGAAGACTTTCCGCTTGAGTTAAGTGATCTCCGACCAGAACGAAATATGAAGACAATGGTGAGAAAACATAGACTACATCTTGTTGAATAACAGGGCACTCATTTGGCTTCCAGGACACGTTGAAGAGGCAAGCCTTCATGGATTCTTTTGTTTTATTTCTATGCTTAAGTCCTATTTCTTTTTAGACATTTCTGATTTAAATAGACAATAGACAACATTCAGATAAGAAGCTACGGTAGTATAACTTAAACTCAGACCTTACTGTGGAACTATTGGTCATGTCAGTCAGTTTATCGCAATCACTTTATTCTGTCTAAGCCAATGCAATAATGAAATCGGCTGTTTTACTTGCAATATTCCTTCTGAATTATTTGAGTTCATAAACCATTTTTAGAACGTACGCTTGAAATATGCAAGAACCGCAATCTATTACTTAAAGTTCTTGGTCCGCTCATGGAACAATGTAATTGATCCAAATGGAACAACAACTAGCTTGTGGTTCTACCACAAGCTAGTTGTTGATTTACTACAGTACGCTCAACTGTTATACAATTGCTTATATTTGAGCAATGCTTACTTTCGAGATGAATAGATATTTAGTAGTCAAATAATGCTTATCTCATATTGACTTTAAAATGAATCATTTTTGTATATATTCTTAAGTGGGGCAGATCTATTGTTGTCCACCAAATATAGCAAATATAGTCTTCTGTATTTGTTATTATGGCTATGGGGAATAAATAGCATTTATTTCCTGAAATATAGAAGCTTAAATTCAGCATCTGTTGATGAGTGATTAGGATTAGTTTAATCTAGTTACAGAAATGTCATGTAATACTTTACAATAATGCTGTATTTAATGAGTAAAGGGTTGGAACCCAATGATACAGCAGGATTAGGCCTTAAGTATTTTAACCTTTGTTTTTCTTGTGAATCCAACCATACCAAATGGTTGCCATTGAGTTTAAATTGTATTTGAAACATGACATTGGTTTAAGCAGTTAATGTGAGAGACCTTAAACAGCACACTTTGTAACATGAAACATAAACTCCAAATAAAGGCAAATTTTGAAACCAAGATAATATTGTACTGTTTTCTCCATACATGTATGTATGTCCCTTTAATTGTTCATGTTTGAATCATAAATTCCTTACAAAATGTGATAATTAAACTCACGTTTTTACTCACTAAATAATGTAAAGTCCTCTATACTCTTTCTGAATGCAATTTGAAACTAAAATACAAAGTAGATCAAAATGAGCAGAACTCAAATACGGAAAGATGTTTGTCCTTTTAAAGCATGTTTTACATTTGGAGGTGGTAACATTCACAAGTTAACGAGCAAGTTAGGTGTCAAGGCATCAGGAACTAGATCAACCAGTCCAGCTGTGGAGTGACACACACACACACACACACACACATATCTCCTGTTTACTATAGCCATATCTCCTGTTTCCTAGCCATATATCCTGTTTCCTAGCCGTATCTCCTGTTTCCTAGCCTACCTCTTGTTTCCTAGCCATATCTCCTGTCTCCAGCGGCCGTCTCCTCGTCTATGCATGGTTTCCCAGGAGTAATTAGGTGTCAGGACCTTCCTCTCTCCACACCTCTTCCTATTTCTGCTCCATGCCTCCTCATCCACCTCTCTCCTTCACCCTAAATGCCCGGTCTTCCCTTCCTCTATTCTCATCCTCTCTCCTCTCTCTCTCTCCCTTTCTTTAGCTCGCTTTCTCTGTGCCTCTTCAAATGTGATGGACCAATCACAATCCAGTACTCCACAATGCTCTGGTCTGTGAATGATTTGTGTTTAGTCAGGTTGGCCTATCATATATCACATGGACTGTTCAATGCAGTGTTTATGTGTGGACGGGTTGCTTGTGAACTGTGCGTTAAAGGCATAGTCCAGTATTTTACACTTTAAGCCTTATTGACAGTTTGTTTACGATGAAGCAGATCGGTTCAGGTGTTAATTTCGCCGAAAGGCTGTGTTTGGAGAAGTTTAGGTTTTTTGCTAGCCTCACTGTAGAGGTCCATGGGCACGAATCATCTGTCCTAAAAAGCA
>JAOPJJ010000134.1:10578916-10592304 GCA_027122795.1 Enchelyopus cimbrius
TGATCATAATAAACCCTAACACTCAAAGCACTGATCATAATAAACCCTAACACTCAAAGCACTGATCATAATAAACCCTAACACTCAAAGCACTGATCATAATAAACCATATCACACAAAGCACTGATCACAATAAACCATAACACTCAGCACTGGTCATAATTAAGCATTATACAACAAGTAGTTCCGACCGAGAATCAGCATTACAGCACGCCTGACTCATTACCAAAAAATATTACTCGGCCAACTCTGTGGCAACGTCGATCATAATAAGATAAAAATTAAACAAGTCCGAGCTGAGTATTTTATTATTATTATTTTTAGAAACATTATTATTACTTGAGCCCATCCAAAAAAGGTCTAGCTTCCCCACTGATTACTCGTGAAAATAAATCACACTATTGTGACCACGGTGAGAACGTTTTATAACAAAATATAAATATCTGTGCAGTATTGAGTCAATACTGCACAGATATTTATATTTTGATATTTATATATATCACTCACTTACAGTACAGTCCCTAACCCGAACACAGCCACTCTCCACCGTTCTGTGTGCTTTATCTCCATTTCTGTACCTCACTTTGGTAAGTTGGTCACTTGACATGCTACTCTGTCTTCACAATTATTCCAATTGTGTGTTGGGCCAGCTAAGGGGTGCAGGACAACAATGAACACTATGTGTGTGTGTGTGTGTGTGTGTGTGTGTGCGTGCGTGCACGCATTTATTGAAGGAGGATATTGAGCAGGAACACAGGCGTCAGATGAAAGACAGAGAGCCAACATTCACAGGTGAGCAGCCTGTCCTTTCCAGGTTAAAGCCCCCCCCCCTGTTTTCAGTCTTTGGGTTAGGGTTAGTGTCAGTTAGAGTTAGTTTAGTTAGGGTTAGGGTTAGTTTTTAGTGTTAGTTAGTGTTAGGGTTAGGGTTAACACTACACTAACCCTAACTAACACTTACCCTTAACCTAACTAGCATGACCCTTACTAACACTCACACACTATAGGGGTGAGTGTTAGTTTGGGTTTAGTTAGGGTCATGTTAGTTAGTGTTAGTTAGGGTCAGTACCATGGAACCCTCCCCGTGTGCATGTCAATGAGTTCCTATAATGTGTTTGTGTTGTGTCTTTAAGAGCTGAGAGAGAGGAGGACAGTGATCCAGATGGATTTAGATCTTCCTAGTCCTTACCTTCCCTCCTGCTCCTCCTCCTCCTCCTCCTCCTCCGTGTCTTCCCAGCCACCCACCACCCAAAGTTTTAAAAACCCTTCCAGGTTAGTATTTGTAGTAAACTAACTAAAGATGGAACAAAAAACATACAAAATGTGGATAATTTTGAAAGGTAATTATTCCAATTTTCATGGTGTCGCTGCAGACCTTCTGGACCTAGGACCTCCAACCTGAAGACCGACGCACCAGACCTGAGACCCCACCTACCAGACCTGAGACCCCACCCACCAGACCCGAGACTCCGCATACTTCCCAGAGCTGCCCTGCTGAGGCCCTGCTCAGCGTCAGTGCGACCCCCCCGGAGGCCCTCAACAGGGGGGACTGTAGATCTGCAGCCTGATTGCAGGCTGCCTCACTCCAGTGAAGCAGCTCTCAGACCAGCAGTATCCCAAAGGGGCATCAGAAGGCCGATTATCCCCAGTAGCCCGATTGGGGATCAGATAAACAATGCCAAGGGCACTGAGACCAACGTGTTCTTGACGTCGGCCCAAACTCCTTCTGACCAAAGGGAGAGAAACACGGATGTCTTGTCAGTGACTGATGTAGAGTCACAAAATGGACCAAGAACAGACAGCGATGGTTGTCTGTTTGACACAATGAATCGCGGTTTAGAGTCTGTGACTGAGGTTTCACACACAAATAATTACGATGACATTAAAAGAGCTATTGTTGGTTCAGTCACTTGTCCGATAAGAACCAATCAGGTACAGACCAGCGGAGCTTTATTACCTACTGCGCTGTTTCAGCCACTGCCTCCTACAGTACCAAAGCTCACCACTGGAGGGCGCCTCCTAGTCCGACGCCTTTCGGTGAAGCGAGGTTTCAATTTGTTACGAGGACAAATAGGCCCAATACAAATGGAGGACCAAAAGTGCCAAAACTAAATAAATAAATACACCATTCAACAATTAATTAAATGTGTCTTTAAATAATGAAATAATTCCCCTTGAGCAACGCACCGAACCTATAACTGCTCCCTGGCGCCGCCGCTACATGGCAGCCTCACGTTCCAGCATTGCATGATTCTCCCATTGCGTGGCTATGGGCCTGTCTGTTTTTTTATTTTATTTAGGAGGCTTCAAAATATCAATTATATAATGTCACAGCCCGGCTCAAGGGAATGACAAAAGAGGAGACCACACATGGTTTTAAGTTTATCAATTAAGTGGAGAATGTGGTGTGTTTGCAAAACAAAGCTGAGCTAACCCATAAACCTAACCAAACCATATGTCCAAAGGAGAGAGAGAGAGCCATCGGCTGACAGTATATGGAGCTGAGGAGCTCAGCCAGCGTCAGGCTGATCACCTCCCGGAAGCCTGGCCACCAGGAGGCGCCAGAGGGCTGTCGCGGTATCTACACCAGAACACTGTTCTTATGATAACTTTCCAATGCATGTCATGCATTGATGTTGGTAGATATTACCGCAGGCCAGCATGCAACGTAAACAATACAAACATAATGTACCACTTCACAACTACTGAGCAAACTTATTTGTTTTATATCAACCATGGTAATGCTACTAATATTTTGCTTACGCGTGACGCTATACGCGTAGCCCAATCAAAATCTTGCATTGACGTCACCACATTCCGGCTTCTTCCGTGCAAGAATCACATGTTGACGGAACGACAGAATCAGTACTGACAGACAGAGAGACGGACGGTCTCTCTGATTCCTGGGAATGTGTACACAGATGACGGGAGTTAAGACATAAAATACTGCGTAAGTAGTAGGACACTTCTCTAGGAATCTGCTCTAGGACACTGCTATATGACACAATTCTTTCGATGGTTGTTTACATTTTTTGTAAACCGTGATATCACATTTGGTTACAAGTTGGACGTATCCACTGGCTACACAATATGCAGTTGTATGTGTAGGCGATACAAGTTATGTTCTTTCACCTTTAAACCTTTTATTGAATCCAGGAATAATCGTGCAAACCTCTAAATGTTCCATTTGTTTTGTGTCTTTAAACTTGAATAATGTAAAGTACAGGTAAACCTATCATCGTAACTATTTGGTCATACAGAACCTATGGAAATAATCATTTGGTCGACAGCAAAAGTTTAGGATGTTTTACTGTGTCATGCTGCGATTTTTGTTCTTGTTATTTTCAAGGCCATACCTGATTTACCAGCCAAGCCTGTTGCATATCTTACTGAAAGTGGCGACAGTTTGACGAGACAGTAGGCGCCACCGTAGTGTCGGGGTTAGTTAGCCAATACACTTTAACACACTTCTTGGAGAACAGCCCGCCCTCCAAGATTATGATTCTCTTTTCGGAGGATTAGGATTTAAAGAGCAACGTGCGAGAGTGAATCAAGCACTGATGTGCATCCCCTCGCCTGGACTACTGCGGTCCCCATAGTGTTCAACACCAGCATCGTTTATATAGTTTTATTGGAAAAAGTACAATGATGTGCTCATAGTGCATTTAATTTGCACTCTTCCATGTTCATGATGTAATCGGAAAGGGTTTCACCGGCCCACATTGTAAGTCACCCCCAACCTTAAGTCCTCTTAAAGGAGAACTCGGGTGTAAAATGGTTATTGGAAATGGTTAGTATGATAACGAGTTTGAACGTTTGATGTAGAGCAAAATCAATTCTATACGACGCGAAGATAAGTTACATGTTTTTATCCAATTCCACTAAAATGCTATATGTTTTGAGTCATGGCATCGGCTGGTGTCAGAAAGAAATCGCTTTTTTGAACCACGTACAAGGCTAGAAGTAGCCTGACACTTCTTTGGTAGTATAATGAGGGTCTTGACATATAAAACGAGGCATTGACGACGTTGTACAGATAGTTTATTAAAAAGCATATTTTATACACACAATACCTTCAGTAGTTCACCCGTCGGCGTCATGTCCTCTTTGAGGCTGGAGAATCGATTGACGAACAAAGAGAACGCGTTTACACCGGAGTTCTCCTATAAGTGCATGAAAAAAACCCAAGTAAGGGAAGAAACCTTGTATCAGTAATTCTAGGCCGAGACAAAATGATCACATTCATCTGATATTTCCTCACGATCAGCTTGCTGCCCGCCCCCCTATGTTTGCAAAGAACCGTAGAAACAAAGGTTACTTACGATAATATGTATTGGAAAATAGCAGATGGGTAATGAGTTAAAATAAACCATGACTATCCTAGTCGCCATTAGTTTACGGTGCTTTCAGCCGAGAGTTGGCTAGCGTGGACCACTGTTTACTGCAGATTAATGCTAGCATCATGGTGTCTCAGCCAGGCCAGATATTAAGCAACACGAACATTGGAGAATCTGTTTGTTTTCTGTCCGCAGCAGGGGTAGGCTTTATGCTGATCAACTGGTCTGTTTGGTAGTTTTGAAACTAGAGAGTCAAATGGCTTTCTTATTTGTGATGACTTTGGTTGTCTTGTGGAACCGATTCCCTAAGCTTCTCCTGGCCGCTCTCCCATTCAGCAGACACTAGCAGCTCCTTCTTGTTCAGCCCACGGTTGACCTCCAGCCGGCCTCATGCTCTCGTATTCTTGCCTCCCCAGAACCATGTGGTGGCTGCTGTGGGTCCTGGTGGCCCTGCTGGCTCTCTTCTCCTGTCTGGACGTGTTCTACTTCCTGCGGGCAGCTTCTGTGCTCCTCCGAGCCTGGTTCCAGACCCCGGTGTGGGATGTGACCGCCGAACAGGTCCTTGGTGGCCGGGTGCTCCCCCGGGACATTGACATGTGCCACATGAACAACGCCCGCTACCTCCGGGAGTGTGACTTTGCCCGCTTCTCTCTGTACATGCGCAACGGCGTGTTCAAGGCCCTGCGCGCACTCGGTGCTAGCATGGTGGTGGGCGCCACCACCATCCGGTACCGCAGGGCGCTCTGCATCGGAGAGGGCTTCCAGCTCAAGAGCAGGATCGTCTCATGGGACGAGAAGTCCTTTTTCCTCGAGCAGAGATTTGTCTCCACAAAGGACGGGCTGGTGTGTGCAGTGATGTACTGCAGGCAGAACGTCGTACGTGGCAGTCCCGATAAAATCATGCAGCATCTGTGTAAGAGAAAGGTATGCCGAGATTATTCTGTTCTTTGCCTACTAATTTCTCAGAAATGAATTTTTTTCTGCCCAATTCTACATGGCAGTTGTAACACCTGATTTTGTTTTCATTGCAGGTCGAGTGCCCCGAGTTTCCGGCTGACCTTCAACATTGGGTGAACTTTATCTCCGCCAGTAGCCAAGCCCTGAGAGCAGAAGGTGGACTGGAGGAGAAGAACAAGTGAAGCAGGCCATGGACGCTTTTCAGAAAATTTTTACTAACTGACTTGTTGTACACCTTCTGCTTTGTGAGCCAACATTTAATGGAGATGTAGCTCCCTGATGCTGTCCATGAGGGGCTACTGTTTGACCTTCTGTGTGAAACCACTCTGCCTTATCTTTTGGAATAAAAGCTTTTCCTTGGAATCGACACAGGACACTTTTACTGTCAGCAGATTCAAATATCAAAGAAAATGTATCGGACAACATTTTCACAATTAGGAGATAATGAATCTCCTGATGGGGTGGGTTACTGCTGATGGGTAGTAAGAAAGACCTTGTGGATTAATACAGATAGGATGAGCTCTGATGGGATGGAGACTGGCAGAGTCTACGCCAGAATAAATGGGGTTAGGTAAGATCTCAGCAGAATTAATGCTTTCCTTCCACTTTAAAGGAGGACTCCGGTGTGAAATGGTTCTGGGATATGTTTAGTATGATAAAGAGTTTGAACGTTCAGTGTAGAGCAAAATAAATCCTCTACGACGCGATGATAAGTTAGATGTTTTTATCCAATTCTACCAAAATGCTATACGTTTGAGTCATGGGGGCATCAGCTGATATAAAAAATAAATAGCTTTTTTAAACCACTAAGAAGGCTAGAAGTAGCCTGACACTCCTTTGGTAGTATAATGAGGGTCTTAACATATGAGGAGCTCTTTTCCAAAACGCTATAAATCCATCCATTTTTGTCCAAAACACATAACTCCATCCATTTTTTTCCTAAAAGTTCATTGTTTTTTTTAGTTTTTTTTTACATATATCAGGGACTCATACAATGAATGAATATCAATCAAAATAAGTGCAACCTTGTCAACAGTCCCCCTAGACCCCTTGTCTTATAGACAAGTTCCCTCCCACTCGATCACTCCCGTAAGAGGGGAACACGAACCCATAATGTAGTCACTACAGTAGTAAACTAGTCTAGCCAATTCTGAAACGAAAATTGTACTCGCCTAACACTTTAATGAAGGTCGCCTTGCAAACGGGCATCTTCTCCGGGTGACTTGCAAAAAACGCTCCGTCAAAAACTTGACGGATATATTCCAGTCTCTTTGTTTAAGTCCTGGACTTTCGGACGCTGCCTTTTCACTGGCGTTATATCCAGGAGATGGAGTATGGGCCGGTCCTGGTCAACCTTGTTTGGTCTTTCGTAAAAAGTGTTGAAGTTCATGAACAGGTCGGCCAGTGACAGCTTCTCGGCCTGACAGAAACCGGTCGCAGCAGAGTGTTGACATCCCACGGCGGGAATGAACGCGAGAACCTGAGTGACGAGCCTTCTTTTGTTGTTTTTTTGTGGTTTTGTTTATCCAGTCGGCGTTTTCTACCCCCAGGTGTAGGTCGCCTTGGCTCATCCTGGCCATCAAACGTGTTGTTATACGTTTTAATCATCATTTAATCAAGACTTATCAACACAAACCTCTCGCTTCAGAGCGCCGCTATTCATGCAATGGAATGCGTGTAGCGCTCACCGAATTCTGATTGGCCGAGAGGATATATCGTATATAGACCTTATAAGAGGTTCGGCGCTTGTCGCGGTATGGAAAAAAACTGCATCTTGCGGTACATTTTAAACAAGGAAATATAGCGATTTGGCACGCAACGTTGATGGACCAGTGAATAGGTTCAGTGCACAGCAAAATGACATGTCAAACTAATTTTTTTTTAATTTGGCGTCTATCGCATTTTGGAAAAGAGCTCTTCAAATATAGGGATAAACGTGCGAATCAGAAAAGCCCTACAAACTCACGTAGGTTTGTGTATAAGTATTCATGGCCTCGCCTACGTTGGCTTGGGACAGCTAACATCATTGTGACGGACAGCGCTCTTAGCCAATCAGAGGCGATTTATTTAAATGTCATGAATATTCATGAGTAAGAGCCGAAAACGTGTCGTTCTTCCCCCCCACCCAATACATAGTAAGGAGACCATCATATTTTTTACTCATGGCTGAAGTTAAATTTCTCCAGCTCTCCCCTGGTTGGCAAAAAATGCATCTCAAAATGCATCAGATTGATGCTTTAATATATGGAATATTACACATGTTTTTCCATGTGTAATATTACACATAATGGGGGGGTCCATGGACCCCCCCATTATATCCTTCTCACCTTTTTCAGCCCTGACCCGTTTTCATGCCTGAATAATGCATTTCTCTGCCCCCAGTTCCTAATTCAGATGAAACCTTTAGGTAAACTATCTTAATATCTTATTTTAAACCCCTCTATATTCAGCCCTAACCATAAATCAACTGATACGTATAATTTACCGTCACTAAACATATACCTAAAGTAAATCCTCTCTCACCCAATGGTACACCTCCCATTTGTAACCCAATACCTTAAACTAACCCTCTCACCTAATAACTACATTTAGACAACTATTTGTAACCCAATACCTTAAGGTATTAGGTTACAAATAGTTATTATCTAAATGTATTTATTAGGTGAGAGATGGTTTGCTTTAAGTATTAACCTTACCCTAATACTTTAGGTTTAGGTTAGGGTAGAAAAGGATCCAATCGCAGACAAAGTACTTGATTTGCAAAAGATTTCTCAGCTTTTATTCCTAGCAACGCATGTAGCGACCCACAGCCAGACAATGGTGAAGCTTACTGATGTCTTCAAAGAAGCCTTTATTTATGCTCAGCCGTCATTCTTATTTGAACATAAATCATAAATAAATGTCTTATATCCTTTCTTCTTTCAACACCGTCAGAGCTAAAGGACATATAAATGAAATAAAATAAGCTCTTATAAAATAAATTAAATTAACCTTTGTAAATAATTCTTACCAACCTTAATGAACATTTCACATGAGATAATGACAATAAAACGTTTGCCACAACTACATAAACAGAGGCCAAAACATATATACACGCGACACAGAGGCTAACATTAGCATGGCTATTAGCGTATGACAATTAGCATTTTTCTCACATTAAATTGAACAAATCACACATGGCTGGACATAAAACATGTTTACACAATACCTTTTCAATACCATTCCAGCTGGGTGCTTAACCGTATAATGTAGAACCCTTTTAGGAGCAGAATTATCGTGCTTTACTGCACCGTTTGCCGTCTGCTCAGATTACTTACAGATTATGTTACTTTCGCCGCCTGATCGCCCAAATAAAAGTACAGGAAGTGAATCTCCTTTTACCAGGAACTTCATTTTTTAGAGTTACTTACAACGCACAGGTCACATACTGGCATGATCCGACAGGGACTGATCGGCACACTGAGCATAAATACCATCAAACCAATTAACACAAATGAAAACAGGTGTGCTCACAAAAAGGCGGCAACTCAAACAAAAGAGCACATGACTGCATCACCTGACTTACAAAATGTAAACAAAGCACATGTTGCCAGATAAACAAACTGAAACGGCAGGATCCCTAACATAAAGGATTATTCCGGTATTTTACACTTTAAGCCCTATTTCCTTAGTTTTGTTTATGATGAAACAGATCGCTTCAGGTGTTGATTTCGCCGAAATGCTGTGTTTGGAGAAGTTTAGCTTTTTTCGTAGCCCCACAGAGGTAATAGGACCAATCGTCATCGGTCCTAAAGCAACATTAAACGTTTGTTTGCAAAGCTGTGAAACTTACCGACTGGTCACTGGTGTTAATTGATGTTCGACAAAAAAATGTTCACTTCACTGTACAAGCACAGAATAATTGTGAGAAGTGAATCCTTCCATAAAAATAATGCATGCATCATAATTTGTGAGGTAATGGTGTACCTGGTTACATTTGCACATTATTCAGATTATTCACTATTCATATAATTGAGTGTATGAATGATCCTAGTCCTGTGTTGTGTTCAGCCTGTGTTGTAGGGTTGTGTCATGTTTTAATATAATTTATTGTAAATTATTGTAATGTCATGTAAATTAATGTTGCGATGCTGTACCCAATCAGAGGTAATATACTTCTGATATACTGATAAACTCCTCAGGGATCTCCAATGACCTAGATATGTGGAGGAATATTTTCCAATGAGCTGAGCAAGCCTCACTAGCTCCCCACAAAACAACTGCATCGGGCAGCTATTTGGTCTTAACACGACCAGGGCCCTGATCTAAATGAATAGGTGAGAGCTGTATCTCCATTTTCCGAGGTAATAAAAAACACATGTTTAAAATCACGATGAAAAACAGACTCAACACCATAACAACACCGGCACTGACAGCAAGACGTTATCGCTCACGGTCAGCTATCACAGATCATGCCGCAATATTGGATGAAGCAAGAGATCAATAACGTAACTTTGCACAACTTTGCCTGTATCTGATTTGGTATGGACTGCTTCAAAGCCAGGGTTAAATTAACTTCCAAGTGTCGCAAAAAGCGTGACCGCGTAGGACCTGCAAAATGATTGCAGCAACGGCACCGGAAGAGGCAGGACATGTGCAAACAACTGCCATCTTGGCGTGACAAAGTTTCCCCATGCATTTCAATGGCCGATTTTATTCAGTGATGTGTCTCCTCCTTCTATAGTGTCTCTGATGTAAGGGATTATAAATGACCTCACGGATGATGTTCGTCATTTCTCTCTCTCTCTGCATCTCTCTCGCTGCCTGTCTGCATCCCTCTCTCTCTGTCTGCATCTCTCGCTCTGTCTCTGCAGCTCTCTCTCTCTGTCTGCATCTCACTCTGTATTCATGTCTTTCTTCTTTCCATAATGTATCCCTCTCTTCCTCTCTCTGTATAATTTCTCTCTCCCTTTCTCTCTATATTCAATTATATCTCCCCCTCATAATGAATTTCAACGTACGCCCTCTGTAACTATCTGTGCATCTCACTGACTCTCTATTGTTCCTCTGCAGGTTACCCAAAATACACCTGTCAGGGTCCACCACCCACAATGCACTGCATTATTCATACTCTGCAGATTTCTGCGACTGAAGTTGTTCCCTTCATGTGACGTGATCTTCCTCTTCGTCTTCTACCGCCGGAGTCACGTGACCTGAGGCTGGAGGGGAACGTGTCAAAACCTTCCAAAACAAGTGCTGGATGGGATCCCAGAGTGATGGAGGGAAACTGGATCATCAGCCTCATGGCATCCGTTCTGATAGCCTGGTCTCACAGGAATTTGTGAACATTTCAGTGATTCCGTGGTCCAACCACAGATTTTGAGTTAAACGTTATCTGTGGTTATCCACGGATTCCTTTGAGATTGTTCCTGAGCATTAAAGATGGCTGCTGCAGTGCTGGCTCAATCGGAGCTGTGGTTCCATCAATAAACATCCAACTGATGAACGGACAGGGAGGGCTGGAGGGGAAGGGAGGATGTGCAGGGGGAGGGGGGGAATATGGGTACAAAGAGGGGGGAGAGTAGTCATAGAGGACGGAGGAGAGTCCACATGAAGGGGAGATCTAGTAAACCAACATGTGTATGCAACAACGTCTATGACCTTTCACCTGTAAGCCTTTAACCCTACAATGGGGGTTTCTGAACGGCCATTTCTGATCATTATCATCAATACTGGGCTCCACTGGCTTTTTGCAAGTCCACTGGCTGCTGGTTCAAATATCAGGCCCCTGGAGAACAGAACCATATGTTCTCCCTGTTTTCTACTGCTACGTATTAAATAAGGGATGGATCGATACCAGTATCAGGTATCAAGCCAATACTTCATTAAAATACTCATATTAATTTTTTAATTGCCGATACCACGCACCGATACCACTATGTCAGTAGCCTACATTAAACATGCGGAGATGAGTTGTCCAACCTAACTTAAATGTCTAGGGGGAGATAATGAGCCAAAACTCTGCCAAGGGCTTGTGTGTGAAAGTTGGCTGCAAAAAGACATGTGAACGGAACAGTAGGCTAAGTCATGTCGGTGATTTGGGCATATTTTAAGATAAAGGATGACGACAGGAGTAAGCCATTACAGAGGGTAAGATCTTTGATGCTACGTTTTTGAGAGGCGGTAATGAATGTACTTCATATTAAGCAATAGTTCTCACTTTTTGTGATTATGCCCACTATGGAAACCTCTATACCAAATCTATTGGTGTCCATGGTGGCACTCTTGTTATTGCTTGCGTCTCTTCTTATTAGTGGGCTGTGCTCCCACAGCCCACTATGGACACCTCTATAGAAAAGCTATAGGTGTCCATAGTGGGCTGTGCGGAGACCACTTTGGACACCTATAGCATCTCCTGCTCTGGCATACGTTCACCTAAAAACACCATTCTAATTTTGAAATGTAGGCACGGCTCTTGTCTATTTGAGTACAGCCCACTCTTGTTATTCCCCGGAAATCTTATTAGTGGGCTGTGCTCCCACAGCTCACTATGGACACCTCTATAGCAAAGCTTTCCCAAATCTGGAAAGTTTTTTCAAACATCTCCTGCTCTGGCATACGTTCACCTAAAAACACCATTCTAATTTTGAAATGTCGGCACAGCTCTTGTAGCCTGGCACCGCCCACCTACGTACTTCCGCTCAATTTTCTCTTCAGTACTTACGGTCTGGCTGTAACGTCTGTTCGAACAATTTCTTTTCCCTCAAATCCGCCTGCCCAATCAGTGAACAGGAGGCACGGACTGAGAACAGTGACGTACCAGGTTGTGCGCCAGTTTCAGTTGTAGTCAAACAAATACCAGACATCCTATAACATAGACAGAGCATTGGCCCTGTCTATGTTATAGACGGTCCACTCACTGTAATGTGTTTGGATGGAGCAATGAACTGTCAGCGCATTTAATTAATCATACCTCACTGAATATCACTGATTTTCACACGTTTTTGTGATATGGCTTTGGCGTGTCTCATTATTCATAGTTGGCTTAACAGTAATAGAATATTCTGATATTCTAAAAGTGACCAGACGTCCGACATCAACTGGGAACATAATCCGGTTAGCTATTTTGAAGTTGAAGAAACAATATTTGATTAGGCTACACTATACATCTATATAGTCTATCCTACATAAACAGATATCTATATAAACACCTGGAAGTTTTTATATCAGCTAAAACCACTATCTGTTTCACTGGATTCAGAATATATTATTTATATTATAAAAACAAATTCTGTCTCTGACCTAACATTGTTAGTATTTGAATATTGCTTGAATAGGGTGACCAGATTTCTCGAACCAAAAACCGGGACATAGTGTTACAATGTAACATTCGATTTGTGCCGGGGGGGGGGACTTATGGACAAGCCGACAGCATGTTTGCAGACACACACAAGCACGAAAACTCGCTGTATACTTTTTTTTTTTATATATGTATTTTGTTAAACGAGATGTACACTGTCACACAGGTTGCAATATTTCACAGTACTTACATTTCTTTTTGCGACAATGTACAATGACACAAGAATTGTAGCATTTTAACAATTGACATTTTTGAAAGTGTTTGTGCTTTGCGTTAAAGCTTATATACTAATGAGAGGGGAGAGTGACAAGTTTGTCAAAAATAAACCAGTAAAGGGTCCCAGACTTTGTAGAATTTTTCGGTTGACCCTCTAAGAAAGTATTTCACTTTTTCTATTTTTAAAAACATCATATCAGAAAGCCACACTGAGGCCTTCGGTGGTAATTGGGATTTCCATTCCAAGAGAATTCTCCTTCGAGAAATAAGAGTTGCAAAAGCAATAAAATGTTTCTTGTTAGTGGCTATCGCAGTGTCATTACCTCGTATCCCAAATATAGCAATTAAAGGGCTAGGTTGTAGATCCAAACCAAAAGTAGCATTCAAAATCCCAATGATTGATTTCCAAAAATCTTCCAACTTGGAGCACAACCAGAACATATGAGCTAAGTCTGCGTTGGTGGCTTTACAGCGATCACACGTCTCATCTAGTTCAGGGTATATTTTAGCAAGTCTGGCCTTACTATAGTGAGTATGGTGGA
>JAOPJJ010000134.1:10739093-10758241 GCA_027122795.1 Enchelyopus cimbrius
CATGGAGACAGCCTGTGTTAGAGCATGGAGACAGCCTGTGTTAGAGAGCATGGAGACAGCCTGTGTTAGAGAGCATGAAGACAGCCTGTGTTAGAGAGCATGGAGACAGCCTGTGTTAGAGAGCATGGAGACAGCCTGTGTTAGAGAGTATGGAGACAGCCTGTGTTAGAGAGTATGGAGACAGCCTGTGTTAGAGCATGGAGACAGCCTGTGTTAGAGAGCATGGAGACAGCCTGTGTTAGAGCATGGAGACAGCCTGTGTTAGAGAGCATGGAGACAGCCTGTGTTAGAGAGCATGGAGACAGCCTGTGTTAGAGTGTATGGAGACAGCCTGTGTTAGAGAGTATGGAGACAGCCTGTGTTAGAGCATGGAGACAGTGTTAGAGAGCATGGAGACACCCTGTGTTGGAGCGTATGGAGACAGCCTGTGTTAGAGCATGGAGACAGTGTTAGAGAGCATGGAGACAGCCTGTGTTAGAGCGTATGGAGACAGCCTGTGTTAGAGCATGGAGACAGCGTTAGAGAGCATGGAGACAGCCTGTGTTAGAGCATGGAGACAGCCTGTGTTAGAGCATGGAGACAGCGTTAGAGAGCATGGAGACAGCCTGTGTTAGAGCATGGAGACAGCGTTAGAGAGCATGGAGACAGTGTGTCTGACGTGAGCGTGATGCTGTGTTTCAGGGGAGGACTACCAGGAGTGCATGTCCAAGCAGATGGAGACGCTCAGACCGTTCGGCGACGCCCCCCGCAACCTCCAGCTGAAGGTCACGCGCACGCTGGTGGCGGTGCGCTCCTTCGTCCTGGCGCTGGGCGTCAGCGGCGACGTGGTGCGGAAGGTGTCCCAGGTAAAGCCATCCCCTCTCCCTTCGTCAGCCTCGGTCTGCGCCCCGTCCAGTAGGCATGGGCCAAATGATTCTATTCCTGAAATCAGTTCTTTCAGTTCCCTTCACTTTCACTAATCGTTTATTTGGCAAAGGTAAGCCCGCAAATTTGGAACCCCAGAAGGTTTCAGACGGTGATGGTGCTCTGGAACAGCACATTTCTGTGAAGTGATACGCCGCGTTGACATGACCAACCCTTCACTTTCTTAAACCAATTACCGAAAACACCAGTTTTGTTGTCAAAACGTCTCTGAAGCATTAACTAAGACGCTAAAGAAAGAAATCAGTTCTCTTGTTTTGGGAATCAGTTCTCGTCGTTCTCATCACACCTTCGGGATTCGTTCTTTCTGACCGAATCAGTCGCGAATCGCCCATGCCTAGCATTCGTCAATCCCCTCCTCCGGGTCTCCTGATCTCACAGGAGGGACCAGGGACGATGGAATCACTCGTGTTTCATCAGCATTCCTCAGCAGTGCCTCTGAGCTGCTCGCTAACGGTTCCAAAGGTTATCTTATTTCTGTTCACACCACCTGATGGTTAGTCCTGGTCAGGTTGTGGAAGTCCACTTCCTGTGTTTTGCTTGTGATTTCTATTCCTGTAACGGTTCACATCGTTCTGGAGGCTGTTGTATTATTCATCCATTCTTCTGCTCTTCAGCCGCTCTCTGCCTCTCCGGTCTCTGCCTCTCCACGCTGGTTCTTCGCACACGCTCAGTAATAATCCTTTGGGTTCTGCATTCCTGTCTGCCTGGAGAGCAACTGGAGAACTGGCAAAGACACACAAACTCAGACATGAGCAGAAAACATGCTCATGCAGATGAACACACAATCATGCACAAACAGAGTTACACACATGCAGACGGACGCACACCTCACACGGAGACACTCATACATAATTGATATACACTTTGAGACACACACACACTTAGACACAAGCTGGAGCACAGGTGTGCAGACAAACCTTTGTCATGCACATGCAGAAGTACACAAATGCAGACAAACTCAAACTCATGCACGAACAGAAACACATGCAAAATAACACATGCTTGTCTACAAACAGACACACAAACACACAGACACACACACAAAACACACAAACCACTGTCACGCATGATTAGGAAACGTCTAGCAAACACACGCCTACAAAACGCAGAGACAAGCAGAGACACAACGTTGAACAAACACTTCCACACAGACTTCCACACAGGCCACCACATGAGCACCACCAGACTCCCAGCCCATTGGAGATGCATGGCGGGAACTGGGGCGTTATGAAGCATGGTCTCGGGGTGATGGCCCCCAGCCCCTCACTCCAGTGAGCGGGCGGGTTAATGGAACGCACCCCAGAGACATGGAGGACAGAGGTGAAGACCCCCACTGTCCCTGACCCAGAGGTCATCTCTTACATACTGAACAGGGGATGGGTCTACAGCTTGTAGCCAATGGGTGATCAGAGTTTCCAGACCGCTGTTCCTGATGGACAAAGGTGTGAACAAGTGTCTGAATGTTGCCACTACCACATGGCAGTGGTCGGCCCACAAGGCGATAAGGAACGGGAATCCGACCCATCCTGTGAACTGTTTGACAGAAAGGCAAGAGAGGGGCAGCACATCTCACGACACACGCACAGATACACACGCATGCACACACACATGCACACGGCACACACAAACACACGCCCGCATGCAAAGAGACATAGACATGCACACACATGCACACGCACCCACTTACAAACGTGCGTGCGCACACACACATGCACACACACATGCACCAAGCTTCAAGATGTCTCAATTAAGCACACCTAAGCAAAAACTCTGCAGAGCCCAGGAAGCCATGAAGCCCCGGGGGACGCAGCCCAGGAATAACCAGAGCATAGCGCTCCCTGCACTGAGCCACCGCCATCCTCACCCAACCACACGCTGCTCTGCTAGCGGATTAGCATAGCCTAGCGTGTTCCCCCCTGGTCCGCAGTGTAACAGGCTGTATTTAGCCACGCCATTAGCATGTGCTCGCTCTAAGCCCTGGATCTTATTCAGGCTTTGCATCCTGTTGGTCTGCCCCTGGACCTGCTGAGAGCTGGGAGCCCCCAAACGGGTCCCAGACGGGCCCCAGACAGGTCCCAGACCTCCTGCACGTCTTCTGGCCCACAGAGACCTTCATGCTTATGCACACACACACACATGTACACACAGCCATACACACACACACACAACCAAACACACACATGCACGCGCATAAAAACACACACATATATATATATATATATATAAGCTCCATTCTACCTTGGTGCTGTGGGAAGTGTACAGATGTGTTAAATGAGGCCGGCTGAGTGTGTGTCTAAATAATTAGTGTCGCCCTTTGCAAAAATATGAAACGTCATCTGGAGCTAATGATACGCTCACAAAGAGGTTGTACATGACAATTATATTTCCCCTTTACACATGTGTGCTACACACACACACACACACACACACACATACATACACACACACAGCCTCTCTAACATGAAGAGACACACAGGGGAGGTCTTCAGAGGACCTCTGACCCGCAGACAGGAACAAGCGTCTACAGAGGCCACCGGAGGCCAATGAAGAGGAGAAAATGAAAAGGTTGTGTCAAGCACATGATGTTTTCTCATCACTCTTCTACCCTTTCCTGTCCTTCTGATTGACCCCTTTTTACTACCTTGTTTTTGCGAATATGTTTTTGTTTTTTCCTCCTTACCTCCTTCTCTCCATGCCCCTTCTCTCCAAGCTCCTCCCCTCTTCTCCTCCTTTCATCTTCAACCCTCTCATCTTCATCTCCTCCCATCCACTGTCCTCTTTTCCCTCCTCTGCTCTCTCCTCGTCATTCCTCTCCTCCTCTCTCTCCTCCATTTCCACTCTCCTCTCTCCTCCCCTCCCCTCCCCTCTCCCCTCTCCCTCCCTGTATGACTGTAAATTGTACCTGGTGGTTCCAGTATGGTAATGAAGTGCAGAGCTCCTCCTATCTCTGATCGATGGCCACACAAAGCCGACAGCACCTGTTGGTAGCTCTGGTGGACCCTAACAGGTCCCCCCCCCCCCCCCTCAGGCTGAGAGCCTCCTCCTGTTCTCCTGGTCTAAATGTGCTCGTGTTAGCGGCCCGTGTCCTCAAAATAAAAAGAAGCAGGAGAGGAAGTAGGCCATGCGTCAGCGGCTGGTGGAGCAGCACGCTCCATAATGCAGGAGCTTCTCCATACATCTAGTCTAGTCCTAGACTACTGACTGGTCCTCAGCAGAGCCCACCCGTGCTGACTGTAGGATGGGGGGTTTGTAGGAGGGACCTGTAGGGAGCGGCAGTCCCTCACCCGGACGCTCTCCAGTCCCTCACCCAGACACCAGACGAATCTGGCCGGTCAGAACGGGTGTGATCAGTTCTTTGTGTTTATCTGGGAGGCAGAAGGCGGACCGCTCCCCCCTCAGGCCATGAGCCGGTCTAAAGAGGGAGGAGTGAGGTAGAAATACCGTTTCATGGCTGCTTGTTTGCCAGCTGGCGCCGCTGATGTAAGATCAAGTGAATTTGTGAAAACGTCTTTGCGGCGTTCACTATCGGTGCAGCCAATTCTCCTCCGTTTCGCTCCGGCTCTTCCTCACCCCGTCACGATGAAGGGCGCTCGCCGCTCTTTATTTAGCTCGTCTTGTCGTACGCATCGCTGCTGTTCTGGTTTCTGTTTTTAATCTTCTCTCCCCCTCCATGATGTTTTTGGGAATAGGAGGAGTGTGCGTGTGTGTGTGTGTGTGTGTGCGTGCATCTGTGTGTGCATGTGCGTGTGTGCGTGCCTGTGTGTGAGCATGTGTGTGTGTGCGTGTGTGTGTGTCTGCGTGTATGTGCATGTGTGTGTGCGTGAGTGTGTGACTCATCCCGGATAACGAGTGGTGAGGTATGAGCAGGGAGTCAGAAGCAGCCGCTGTGACTCAGTCCGTCTTCCTCTGGTGACGTCTGGGAGTCAAAAGGAGACTTCTGCTCTAACTTGTCCTTGTCTTCATTGATGTTGTTGCGGCTGTCATAGACTTAAGTCCACAGTAATGTCATCATTCTTTTTTCTCTTTCATTTGACAATTGAATGATTTACATTTTTTAAATGTAAATGAATGTCTTATTCTAGCTGTCATGGTTGCTGTCCATGGTCCTGAGTGTTCATTCTCCTGTAGCTGGACACACATGGGTGAGGAGCAGGGGAGGTGCTGGTTTGTTTTACTGGCCCTCTTTGTTGTCCCAGCTCCCACAGTAGAGGGTGTGTATTTGTGGAGAGTGTTTCCCTGACTTCACCGCTGTGAGAGGAACAGTCTCAGGCAGGATCAGGGCTGGCCTACATGTCAGCTGAAAAGGCTTTTGTATGCATAGCTGGCCTCGCTCGTCCTTAAAAGCACACACACACACACACACACACACACAAGTATAGACACACACTCAAACACACATGTATATACACACACATACACACGCACACATACACACATACATGTATATACACACATACACACACAGACACACATATACGCACACACACACACACACACGTTTCACACACATACGCACACACACGTATAGACACACACAAACATGTACACACACAAACATACATATACATATGCAAGGATGCACATGCATGCACGCACGCACACGCACACAACCACGCACACACATGCCTGTGGTTTTGTATGCATAGCTGTGCTCTGGTGTGAACAGAGCCTACTGGTATTAACCCAGATTCAGAGCTCCACGCACACAGGCCCTTACTGGGCGGGGTCTGGACCCTACTGGGAGAGACTACAGGGAGGGGCAGATGGGGGAGGAGAGGGAGTGGGGGGGATGAGGAGATGGGGGAGGAGAGGGGGAGGGAATGAGGAGATGGGGGAGTTTGTTTCCTCTTTCCTTGGTCTGTGTTTGTGGAGCGATAAGGAATCCAAACTCCACGGGACCACCTCCTCCGTTTCCACAGCAACGGGGTAAAGGAATTGACATCATAGCGTAGTGAATAAAGGAGGTAAAGAGGAGCCTCCCAGACGTCACCTCCAGGCTCCACGCCTCCTCCTCACATGACATGGATTCACACGGCACACTAAGAAGAGATAGAGTTCATGTTTTTGAAAGGCTATCAATGGCCGATCTGTGGTTCTGCTGGAATGGCTCGTGGGCGTCCTGATCTCGCAGGTTTGATTCTGTGACACCGAGCAGACGGTCTGGAATCGGTCCTGACCCTACTGTATGGGTCTGTTTAGCGCTGGGCAGACCCAGGGAGAAATCTATGAGGACGTCATAAGGGCTTCAGCCTACATAGACCGGATCATGTGCTGCTGCAGATGAACTCAAAGCTGCTAAAAGCTTTTTTCTCAGATTACATTTAAGTCTTTACTTCCAAACATATTTTTTGCAAGGGTGTGAGGAGCCTCTCTGATTGGCTGAAGGTGTGACCAGCTTGAGGCCAGAGAGCACTAACACCATGTGAAGATCCTGAAGCTCTGGAGAGGCCACGTCGTACCTCTCGCTCTCGTCGGACAACTTTTCCATCATTTCTCACCGCGCGGTTCACAGATGCCCAGAACATCCCTCGACCTCCCTGTGACCTCCCCATGACCTTCCTTTGACCCCCCCAGGTGCAGCTGAGCCAGGAGTGCATGCGGGCACTGATGAGGATGACCTACTGCCCTCACTGCCGCGGCATGGCGTCCGCGCGGCCCTGTGCCAACTACTGCAGCAACGTGATGAAGGGCTGCCTGGCCAACCAAGCCGACCTCAGCACAGAGTGGAAGCACCTGGCCGGTACACGCACGCACGCACGCACGCATATACATACAGACACACACACACACGCATGCACACAAACACACACACACACACATACATACAGACACACACACACACATATGGACACTGACACATATACAGATGTGCAATTGTGTGTAATGATTATCTAAGTGTGTGTTTTTTTAGAGTGTACCCATGCATCTGTGTGTAATGATCTAAGTAATTTTTTGTTCAGTGCACTAAAACACACACTCTCACACACTCACACACACACACACACACACATCCCCACAAAGTGGGGCCAGTGGATCTGTGTGTTCATCCCTTCTTTAAACAGCTCTCCGTCTGTGTTTGTGCATCATTTCGCTCCTCATTACACAGACGCAGTGTCTCATCTCCCATCTCCAGCTGTCTGGTCTGCGCACACGTTTCTGCTGTTGCTAAAGCCACTCCCCTTGACCCTGCTAAAGCCCCTCCCCTTGACCCTCTGTGCAGACACGATGGTGCAGGTGGCCGGCCGCCTGGACGGACCCTCCCCCGCCGACGAGGTGGTCCTCTCGCTGCCCCTCCGCATCGCAGAGGGCATCATCACCATGATGGAGAACATAGAGATGGTGAACAGCAAGGTAGGGATGCGGTCGTCATGGCAACACAAACAGGGGGTGAGGTTGTTGTGTCGTAGCATCAGAGAGATGTACCCTATGTGTTGAGTCCTTCATGTGGTAAGTCACAGCTCAACACTACAGACTATAATCAAAGACTCATTGAAGACTGCAACTCATTTTATGATGAAGCCCATCAGGTTTCACTCCAAGGTACTCTCAGACACTTGGGGAATCGAACCGAGAGCCTTTAGGCTGGGAGTTGAGCATCCTGTCCGTAACACCATGTCCCGGCCCATGTATCCTAATACGGCCTCTCCTTGTTTTGTTTAATTTCAAACCTTTATTTACACTCGTAGGGCATTGAGGTTTCCCTCATTTACAATGTCGACGAGTTTACAACAGAGGATATGCCAAAATATTTAAAAACAAAAGAAACAAAACAACAACAGAAATGACAATAGACGTGAGCAATATATATAAACAAATAGATAAACCAAAAAAACTGTTGCAACAGTTGTTGAACCTGGCTGTTCTCCTGGTTGGAGCGGTGCAGACGCCTTCCCTCGCGCCACTCTCACCATGTGTGTGGATCAGAGTGATGCCCGCTCTGTTGAGCTGAGGAACGGTGTGTTACCTGGAGTTAAGCGAGGCGAGGGTCACGACAGGACAGGCTTGTTTTACAGGCTCTGATCCATCGTGCTTCATCACGCTTCCTAAACACGCGTTTAGGAAGCCTGTTTAGGAAGCTGTGAGGAAGAGGACTGTGGTGCGCTGGTGTTCTGGGTTAAGGCGGGAACAGGAGCAGTGAGATAGGGGAGCGGAAAAACCAAGGCTGCCCTGTTCTGGTTGGCTGATCAACAGCAGGGGCTGGTCTCTGTTTCGCTGATCAACAGCAGGGGCTGGTCTCTGGTTGGCTGATCAACAGCAGGGGCTGGTCTCTGTTTGGCTGAGAGGGTTTAGAGTGCATTTCATCCTCTTCACTGATGTTCTTCATCACAGTCCCTGATATGATCGAGGTGTAGAACACCATGCTGTTATATAATGACCTTTATAATTATATTATATTACTGAATCAATTTGATATAATCTGTAAGTTAGTTATCCTGTTTGCTAATTACTCTAAGCAATATAAAGTACATTCACAATTGTATGCATGCAACTGCAAACTTGAATCATGCCATAATATATATATATATATATATATATATATATATATACACAGAAAGAAAGCAGGAGTGATGTACCATAGCCCTCAGGCCAGGAACAGTTCTTCATTTCTTCAGTCACAGCAGTAGCATCCATCTGTCCAGCGCTCCTATAGTGTGTGTTTGCGGTGACCCACTGTGACAAACTCAAAATCCACTTCCTGTCGCTCTACAGCAGAGTCCACAGCACACCTGAGCCTCCTATTCAGCGATTCTATTCACACACTTGGTTTGGGCTTTATTGGATTTCATTGCTGTCAACACAGCACCCTGAGAGTTTATACACAGTGCACCGCTGAGTCTCCCGTGAGGAGTCTCAGTCTCTTACCTCTCATTGGAGATGTGGGTAACCCTAAGCCGTGCAGCGGAGGCTTCCACCAGTCGCCCAGTAACGGGCAAAATGTTGCTCCATATTTGTTGAACCTGTTGGTGAAAACATGGTATCCTGTTTTATGATCTTTAATAGTATTTTATAGCAGGTCTGAACCCACTTATAGCGGAATTTTGTGCACATTGAGTCATGGGAGATTGCTAACTAATAAGCAATAGATTTTATATATTTAAGAACATATGAGGTCTGATAAAGATTCTGTATCTATGACCAGCTGTACCAACAAATCATAGCCGGAAGTGACCTGCTAGTCTTGAGATACAAGTATATACATTTCTTACAAAACAGGGTAAAAGTTTAAAATGTTTAAGACAACAAGGTTCAAACTGAAGCAAAACTCTGTGTTGATGCTGATTTCTTTGAAGATGCAAATCAAATCCCTTAATGTGGCTGATTTGACCTCTCTTGATGGGTGATGTTCCTGCTGCGTGTGTGCTGGGGTTCTGCTGCAGGTGTTCCAGGCCTGTGGGAGTCCCAGGGAGGGTGGCCCCAGCGCCACGGCCCAGGAGGAGGTGCCGAATGGGGCTAAGATCACCGTGGAGGACAGGACAGGGCCCAGCACCGACAAACTACAGCAAATGGTGAGTGAGCTCCTGGCTCTGAGCACCTGGGGAGCGGATGTCTTCTGTCTGACTTCTAGCAGGACTTGTTATGATGATGGTCGCACCAAACTATGTCCTCCCCTTCAGTCCAAATCCACATGAAAGGCGCTGAGATGAGGCAATGGATGTGAATAACAGAACCGAGGGAAGAAAGAATGTTGAGTTTGTGGGCCAAATCCCTTTTTTAGACTCGTTATCCAGTAAGGCTGGAAAGACGTGTCAGCTAATTGCTTTTCCCATTCAACATAATCACACATGAAGAAGAAGTTGTAGTTTATGACTTTTTAAGGACACGTCTTCTGTTAAAGGGTGAGGGTAAGTTGATTGTATTGTGGCATGCGCTGATGTACCTCTGACGCCCGGCAGGTAGCGGACGTGTCCAGGAGGTTGAAGGACATGCAGCCATATTGGGTGTCTCTTCCCAGTGTTCTTTGCAGCGACCGCGTGGCCACTGGTGCGGGCGCAGAGGACAGGTGTTGGAACGGAATGAATCGAGCAAGGTGAGGCGAGATGATTAAGATGACTTCAATAAGCCGAGCGTCTTGTTTGTTTCTAGGAGACATCTGGTCTGGGTTCTGCTGTTCCGTTGTTTATCATTTGGATTTAGAGCGGTTTTATTTGGAACTGCTACAAGGCAGGGGTGCTGTTGTTGATAGAGAATGTAGACCCGTACAATGTTATTGACCAATCACGAGCCAATATTCCTGAATACTTTGGTATAATGCTTGTATGTATTGATTAATGTATGTATGTCATTCTTATATTCCACAGTATTTTTAAGCAAAATAACATCTTTCAATAGAATGGAGTTTTGACTAAAAACGAATGTGTGTGTTTTGTGTCTGTGCATGTGTGTGTCAATGCCTGTGTATTTGTGTGTGTGTGTGTGTGTGTGTGTGTGTGCGTGCGTGCGTGCGTGCATTTGTCTGTGTGTATGTGTGTGTGTGTGTGTGCTCAGATACCTTCCCGAGGTGATGGGTGATGGCCTAGCCAGCCAGATCAACAACCCTGAGGTGGAAATCGACATCACCAAACCAGACATGACCATCCGCCAACAGATCATGCAGCTGAAGATCATGACCCATCGACTGAAGAACGCTCTGAACGGCAACGATGTGGACTTTGTGGACACCAGTAAGTTATACTGTGGACCCCAGTGAGTTACACTGTGGACACCAGTGAGTTACACTGTGGACACCAGTGAGTTACACTGTGGACACCAGTGAGTTACACTGTGGACAACAGTAAGTCAATTGTGGACACCAGTAAGTTATATTGTGGACACCAGTACGTTATACTGTCTGAATTTTCAAAAAGGACATGAGGTTAAGGGCCCTGATGTCTCACCAACAGATAAATAATGATTGATAAAATAAAATGAAAGATTTTCAATTTTTTGGAAAGCAAGTTCTTATGACACTTCAAAACGGACATAATGTGTTCTTCATGATCAGCTGAACAGCATCTGAATTGCTCCAGACGGTCGCTCTGCTGAGGTCCATATAGATCAAATCTCCTGGATCCATCTAGATGGAACATCTAATATGCAGGCAGGTGTCTCGTTGGGCAGACATGGTTATCTGAAGATTGAAGAAGAAGTCACAGTAATGAAAATGACAGTCTCATAGATGTTTCCTCTTTTGACAAGATTAAACTCTTCAGTATTTATGTCTCCTGCCATTTTGTCGGGCACAGATCACTTTACGCTCTGCAGATATTTTGGTTCCCTCCCTCTGGGGAGCGGTTCTTCACCTACTTCTCACAGAGCGGTATTAGAGACTCAGGACTCATCTCTCGTCTCTGAATTCAAACACCATTCACTAAGCTCTGTGGGGGATTGAGTAGAAGGTATGCTGGAGAGAGTAAAAAAAGATTGGCCTTAATCACGATGATGTTTTGTAGTAATTGAGGTCAGACATTATGTGAGGCTGATTGTGTAACTGAATCTCTAATCCTCCAGTCTCGGGCTGAGAGCTGCTCTGAGCCAACCACATATATTTCATATTCACATGCATAGCATGAGATCATGGACTAGAGCCATGATTGAAAAGTATTCAAACAAAGTATTGTTTAACACTCTATCTGCCCCCATGTGTTTAACACTCTACCTGCCCCATGTGTTTAACACTCTACCTGCCCCCATGTGTTTAACACTCTACCTGCCCCATGTGTTTAACACTCTAGCTGCCCCATGTGTTTAACACTCTATCTGCCCCCATGGGTTTAACACTCTACCTGCCTGTGTGTTTAACGTGTTGTTGAGATCATGCTCCGCCCATACCTCATGCTCCGCCCCTCTCTGTCTCCAGGTGACGACGTGAGTGGCTCAGGGAGCGGGGGGTGCGTGGACGAGGCCTGCCCCCCCAGCCCGCACCTCGTCACGCCCATCACCCACCCGCCCCAGCTCTACCCCCGCCCCCCGGAGAACAAGAGGGTGGTCAAGGCGTCGGTCGGCCGGAACCTCCCCCACGCCCTCAGCGCTCTGCTCTCACTGGCCACGCTGCTGCTGCTGTGGCGATAATTGACAGGTGGAATCTGCCAATGGGGACTGAGTTTGGGACACAGGATGGGAGGGGTCGGGAGAGAGGGGAGGGACAACAAGGTGGGAGACGTTCTGCCAAAACTAAAGTGATGAGGAAAGAAAAACACAAACCTTTACAGACGGACTTCTTGCTGGCCGCGTGTTAGAACAGAACCGCGAGTATTCCTAGTCGCCACATGTCCGGTTCCACCCTTTTTTATTTTGTGCTTTGTTACGACGCCCTGGAGCTGGTCTTTCTGCATCTTCTCATGTTTTTGTCTCTGTGTGTGTTCCCCTGAGACGTCAACATTATGTTTGTTTGAGGGTGTGTTTGTTTTCCTGAGACGTCAACATTATGTTTGTTTGAGGGTGTGTTGGTTCTCCTGTGACATCAACATTATGTTTGTTTGAGGGTGTGTTGGTTCTCCTGAGACGGGTTCATGGTGTGGGACAGAGGGAGCTGGGAGGAGGGGTTCTGGGGGCATCATGGGGAGATGCCAGAGGTTTGGGTCAGGTTAACAAGGTTAGCCAGGTTAACGAGGTTAGCCAGGTTAACAAGGTTAGCCAGGTTAACGAGGTTAGTCGGGTTAACGAGGATAGCCGGGTTAACGAGGTTAGCCAGGTTAACGAGGTTAGCCAGGTTAACGAGGTTAGCCAGGTTAACGAGGTTAGCCAGGTTAATGAGGTTAGCCAGGTTAACGAGGATAGCCAGGTTAACAAGGTTAGCCAGGTTAACGAGGTTAGCCAGGTTAACGAGGTTAGCCAGGTTAACGAGGTTAGCCAGGTTAATGAGGTTAGCCAGGTTAACGAGGTTAGCCAGGTTAATGAGGTTAATCATCTGGTTAATGACCCTTCATGTCTATCACATCCATCTATTCCAGAGGTCTGATCATCTATTTATTATTGACTGGGATCCACATTTCAGTGCTGTGATCCCCACTCCAAAGCATTTATAAAGAGAACAAGAACTACAGATGGAACCAAACCATTGGCCAGGAGATAATCTGAACAGGGCCCTGGTAAGCCCCGCCAAACCACTTAGTATATTAGACCACGACCTCATCACACTCACACACACGCACAGACACACACATACACACACACACACACACCAATACCACCGCCCCCCCCACACACACACACACCAATACCCCCCAACCACACACACATACACAAACACCCACAACCCCGCCCCACACACACACTCACACACACACACACACACACACTCACAGCCCCGCCTCACACACACACGCACGCACTCCTCCCTGCATCAGCACTTTGTGTGCTCGTCATGTAAGCTATAATAATAGCTGTGATCGCATCACACAGACCACGGCCCTCCACTGTGAACGTAATGTGACCCTTCATCTCCCCCTACTAGCCCCCACCCTCATCATTATCATCATGGTCAATGAGCCCGCCCACCCCCTAGAAGTGTAAGCATAAAACAAGCTACGCTGTGCCCTGTGGTCTCAGGTGACCTTCCTTCTATAGATCAATGTTTGAGGAGCGTGTTGGGGGGGGGGGTGTAATTGAAGAACCTCTACTCCCCCCACCCCCCCTCCTACCAGATCCCACATCCAACATGCCCTGTCCAACCCTCCTCCCATCGCCCTCCTCCTGAGGGAAGGAGAGGAGGGGGAACGTGGAAGGCCCTGGAGTGAACAGGGTTCCTCCTGGGGAACTCGCCGGTTACTCATGAGGAGACGCAGCAGGGCCGCAGATCTGCTTCTTCTTTTTGTTTTCTCGTTTTTGTTGGGTCAATTGTATGCAAAAAACAAACAAAAACAACTAACATAATATTGCCTGTGCTCCATTGATGTTACTTCATGAGCTGATTCTGTGGGATATCATCACGTATATTTCTGTTCCTCCTGATCCATGTTCTTCTTTCAGAGCACCAAGAGAGCTTCCCTGTGTTATAACCACTTCATCACAGACTGGATCAAACACACACTCACAGGACTTTCTGTCTGGCACAATGGTGACTCTATGGCATACCGCCCTCACCCTTTCATCTCTCTCACATCGTGTTCCCTGTATTCCCTCTGTCGTCATCTTGCTTTATCTTCTGAACATACTTTTCTGTTTCGTCCTCTCGCTGCGTCAGACAGGAGAGCTTCAAAGTCTCTCTCTCTTCTCAGCACAACAACGAGGATGTGTTTGATTTAAACGTCAACCCTGCTGGGGAATGTTGTGGTGGGCGGGGTTAGGACACGTTAAGACCTCGCTGAGCTCCAGCTCACTTTAGGGGAAGGAGGAACGGAGAAATCAGCGCCGCCCTGGTGGGGAATGACGTGTTGAAGACCGGGACAGCTGTGGATGTTTGTCTTGTGTGTGTAGCGTGTGTGTGTGTGTGTTTATATGAGTGGTGCACACATCTGTGTTCCTGAGTGTGTGTTTGAGAAGGTATGGGAGAGGAGAGAGGGAGACGGCGAGATAGAGAACGATGCATCTGAGACCAGTTACTCAGTGTAAGGCATCAATGTGCAAGCCATTAGTTCACAGATGATTATAATAATTGATTTGTTGGATGGAGGCTGCTATGGAATGAGGCCTTTGATTCAGGAAGCTTAATGTTCCAGCGTAGCTAACGAGGCCTGGGAGAGCGGGTTAGGGTTAGTTAATTGTTGTGTTAGTCATTGGAATGCTAACAGACGTAGTGTAGGGAGGCTGTTTCACACATCATTAAGGTGATCAGCTCTTCCATCGTGTGCTCATACCTAGCAGGGAACGGTCTGATCCTCGGAGGGGTTGAGGATCAGAGCATGGCGTGCGATGCACAGCTGAACGCCCCCCCCCCCCCTCACAGAGGTCCGGTGACAGACCATGCTGGTATCCTCTTCCCCCCCCACCAGGGAGACGTGGCTGAGAGACATGAACGGGATGCCGGTGGGATGTGCAAACTCTCGGCATCTGGTGGGCTCCCAGCATCAGATCTGGATCTGTTGTGGTTCGCCCGCTCACTTCCCACGGGGTAGCTGACGCCATCACTGCCAAATCAGAGAAACAAGAGCCAGATCAATCCAATTAAAAAAGAAATACATCACATTCCTCCTGAAGAAATAACGCACCAAGCGAGATGTTTACCGCGGCTCACGAGGAGATGAATAGGAAGGAGCGCTCCCTTCCTCCACCTGGGAGAACAGCTTGCCTTCTATGATTGCCTGATTGATCGCACCTGCATCTCCCGCTCCTTGAATAGCTCCGCATCGCGGTCCTGTCCTCGCCGGCGTCTCCCCGCTGACGCCTGTGGGCAGATGGGACCCTCGTCGGCTGCGTCGCCCCTCCGGTTCTCCCTCCCTCTCTTCGGTTCCCTTATGTCTGTATGTCCTCGGTGTCTCAGGGCGTTCTGACACTCGGGAAACACTCGTTTTTATTTCTGACCAGCGCCTGCTTCAATCCGTATGATTCCAGGCGATGGTGTGTGTGTGTGTGTGTGCGTGTGTTTCTCTGACCCAGATGTCTCTGGTCCTTGGTTCAGGCCTCAGCCTGGGTCCGTGTGTCAAACATCGTCCACGTTAGGGGGTTCAATATGTGAGAGAAAGCCAGATGAGGAGCTGTATCTTCTAGGAGCACTCGTGATGTTCCTCAGCGTGTTTCTCCGTGTCTCTGGGGTTCCATCCTGCGGGACATTCCAGTCAAAGGTCAAAGATATGCACGCAGCCAACGCTGAGGTCACGACATCACTTTACGGCTATGCACCATGATGTCATCGGCCAGGATTTGCACACACCCCTTCCCCTCCACCCCTTCAGTACCCTGCACTTTTCTCAGGCCCATGTGATGGCCTGGTCTGCACACGGTGGTCTGCTGGTCTGGTTTAGTCACCAGACTAAACCAGACCAGCCACACCAGTCCAAGGGGACCTTTCCTGAAATGGCAGTTGAACTTTGAACTTAGACGTGTACATGCTGACCAATATGGACCCCGATGTCACTGCTGCACACACACACACACACATAGATACACACGCACATGCAGGCCCTCATGCACTCACGCGCACACACACGGAAACACAAACTCAGACACAGACACACAATAAGTGAAGGCCGTTAGCTGAAGGACCTTTGTCCAAGGCTGACGCCTGTGTGGTGTTTCTACATCCTAAAGAAAGTCCACTACTGATCCTAGATCTGACCACAGTACACAACATTACTAATCATTTGATTGTGGCATTGTGGAAAAGTGCCAACTAAAGAAAATAAAGTTGAGTTTGTTTGGTTTCTATATAAAGTCTATGGAGAGGAGGGGTTTAGTGTGAAGAGAATCCAGACAGAGGTTGGAAAAAAATACAAATGTGTCATTTGCTGTCGTATGTTCCTGGAATCTGTCAATTATATACATTGTACAATTTTCATGATGTATGTGTCTTTTTTGTTTGCAAAATATGTATCTGTGACATTAAATGTGTGTGTGTGTGTGTGCGTGCGTGCATGTGTGTGTGCATGTGTGTGTGTTAGGGGGTGCCACTTCCTGCTCTCCTTATACCCCCTCCATGCGCCCCATAGGAACAGAAGCAGTGAGGCCCTCAGAGCTCCTCAGAGCTCTTAGCCCTCTCAGAGCTCTAAGCCCTCAAAGCTCTAAGGCCTCTCAGAGCTCTAAGCCCTCTCAGAGCTCTAAGCCCTCAGAGCTCTAAGGCCTCTCAGAGCTCTAAGCCCTCAGAGCTCTAAGGCCTCTCAGAGCTCTAAGCCCTCTCAGAGCTCTAAGCCCTCAGAGCTCTAAGGCCTCTCAGAGCTCTAAGCCCTCTCAGAGCTCAGGTCTCCTCATCCCCCTTGGTGGTCAGGCTCAGTTCTGCCTCCATCATGGAGATCATGTCATTCTGTCGCCATGTCTGTAGTTCTATGGCGGACTATGTAGTCTATGTTTCTGCGGGGTCCCAGTATACGGCACAGCGTGTTGGTCTCTCTCTGTCAGACAGGCGGGGGTTTTCCCCCGTGTTTAAGTCACAATGCTGAGAGGAGCATGGTGAGGAGATAAAGCTCTCCACACTGGGACACTCCACTTTGCTGGATGGACCAACAGGCCTGCCTGTGGAATAACCCTCACCCTCAGGGAGAGGTGAGAGGATAAGGGTGGTTTCTCAGGTCATTTTTGACTGACACACATGTATTCTTTGTTAGAAAATGTGTTTTCATCTTTGGACACATTTCACCTGTAGCTTGTGTTCCTTATTCATAGAGCACCTGCTCTTTAGCCTCTAACTAATGCAATCACACACACACACACACACCCCACCCACACACACAACAATGCAAACACACACAGACACACACCACACACACACACACACCCTACACATGCACAAACACACACGCACACACCCCACCCACATACACACACCACCCACACACACAACAATGCAAACACACACAGACACACCACACACACACACACACACACACCCTACACATGCACAAACACACACGCACAAACACACACAGACACACCACACACTTGCATACACAAACACCTACAAACATACACACACACACACAGGTAGATACACATACAGAAATACACACACACAGAGGCAGTTATGTGGAGTTTATGGCCTTTGGATCAAAGTGCTTTTAGGAGTGATTCGATGCACGACCGCTGTGTTTGAGACATCAGCTCACCCGTCAATAAAACCTCCACTGCTCAACTCAAACACCACCTACCCGCTCCCGGCTCTAAAAAGGTTTCCCTCAATGTTCCTTTGTAACTATTCACCATAACACGCTGACCCCAGTAGCTTGAGGAAATGTATAAAGTTATAAAGTAGATTTATAGTATTGAAACCGTAACCCTGCAGCTCCCATATTATGGGAGACACTATTTCACAATGTGTAATTTTTTCCTTCTTAGTGGACGGTGACACCTCTTTTGGATGTTAGTTCCACTGAATAAGGGAAACTGTGAGGAGTATGGGTTATTTCAATAGTTTAAGCTTCTGTCATCTATTCAACCACTTGAACATGTCGTACTCCTGAGAATCCGGCCAGGGATGAAGGATTGGGAGAGAAACTCCCAGTAACTTTTGACTTAAGACTTGTCATGCCTGAATGCCAAGCCACAGAAACACTCCTTTCTTCGGCTAAATCTCCTCAAAGAGTTACACATTTTTTCCTGAGATCTGCTGCGAGTTGGCTAATGAGACACACTCCTCTCTTGCCCAAAGCCTTTTGGCTTTATTATATCTGGTCTGTGATGAGGCTCCCTCTCTCTTATTCTTTCTGTCTGTAACCCTTTCATTCGGTCTTACATCACTCTGTCTGAAGAGTTGTTAAATCATTCATCATTAACACGCAGGTCCTTCAGATCAAGGGCTAAACAGTATTGAGTGTCTGGCAGAACGCTGGTTTGATTGCGGTCTATTGGCCACTGCGTGTTCTGGTTCTGGTTCTGGACGTGTCAACATTGCCCTCGTGTGGTGCAGAGGAAACAGTACCTCAAAGAAGGCGTATTAAATAATCAGGTCATAGATAAATGAGACTGGGATGTTGATGGTTCAAAATGTACCGTGCTGCGTGGCAGGCAGGCATTCAGTCTGCAACATGTGGACTCAAGGAGACCCATATGAATCAAAAACACAGCGAAAGTGAGCTCATGCTACATGCAATATACATGCAAACTTAAACATACTATTACAAATCATTCATTGGACTGAGTTCACGATGCAAAGTGAGTTGTGACTTCCAGATTCGAAGGAAAGAGAAAAAGTGTTTGATTGCGTTATTCAACATTTCAACTGCACTGTTCTGTATGTGTATTCACACCTGATGACCTCCGCAGTGCCCATCGGGTTGGGGTGTTTTTCTTCATCCTTGGCTGAGAGCCCACTGGCTATTTTTATTCTGGCGCTCCCCATGTGACATAGAATGAGTGACACCGGACCCCCAGTCAGGAAGGACTGCTTCAGGGCAACCGGCAGTGTGTCCGGACCAGGGGGGTTCCAAGAAGGGGGGTTTAACAAACTCAGAGTTAACGCTGAACTCTAGGTTGGTTGAGCCTGTGCCGACTAAACCAGGGGTCTCATTTATAAAACTGTGCGTAGGATCCTTACTAAATTGTACGTACACCTAAAAGCCAGGATTTGCGTACGCCAAAAAAGCATATAAAACAGACTCAGACGCCATTATGTCTTGTCGGAACCTGCGTGAAGTCGGCACCCCATATGTTGAAAATAC
>JAOPJJ010000134.1:11005354-11016794 GCA_027122795.1 Enchelyopus cimbrius
ACTTTAAAATACCAACATGGAGAGCCGGTGAGGTTGTGAGGTTGATGCACGGTCTATGGACCAACACTACGGTCACCTCATGCTGTTCCCCACAGAGGCAGCAGGTGGTGCTCACCGAACACTGGGCCAGGACCAACCCGGTCATCCACTACTCTGTCATGCACCCTGGCTGGGTGGACACACCAGGCACGCACCTCTGTTACGCACACACACACGGACACACTGATCTGGGTTCCGCTTTAGCTTTCACTAAGGCTCTCCTGCTAGTGACTGGCAGTGGTGCTCTCTCCCTCTCTCAGGGTGAACCCATGAGTCTGTGCAGTAACAAAGGCCAACCTGTATGGAAGGAAAAACATTGTGTACATGTATAAATAAGTATATTCATAAATATACATTACTATTGTTTTGACGTCTCCAGCAACCATACTTTCATAAAGGTTCAGATTCCAACCCAACAACACACACACTCGCTCTCTCTCTGACGGCAATGTCTTCCTCTCCCCCTGTATGACGGCGTCACTCCAAGCCATGTCGGCGTCCATGCCCCGGTTCCGCCAGATGATGGGGGAGCGTCTGCGTACGGCGGCCCAGGGGGCGGACACCCTGGTGTGGCTGGCGCTGTCCAGAGCCGCCCCCGCCACGCCCAGCGGAAGCTTCTACCAAGGTGGGCAGAGGACATCAGACATCCTCTCCTCCCCAGGGACATGTTAGACATTCAGACAGAACACAGTCCAGGTTGAGCTCAACATGCAGGGTCTACCTTACTCTTCTGCTACCATATTGGGTCAATATATATTCTTACAGCTTGCATTTTGCAGATGTTCTCAAAGGTGTGTCATTGCATTGTTTTCACATACATTTTGCAGTGGTCTCTAGTGAATGCCCCGTGAGTCGGTTTTGGTGAAAAAAATGCTCTGGTGCGCATGTTTCAGGCTGTTCTAGTTTGGTGGAGGTGGTGGTGGGGGAAGAACCACAGGTTTCTGGCTCTTACTCATGAAGAATCATAACATTGAAATGACTTGCCTCTGAATACTAATGCACAGATCTACGTCACTTTGTAGGGCTTCTCTGATTGTTACGTTCATCCCCCTTTTTCTTACATTGGCTAACATTGTCACGTGCAGGATGCATATGCAACAAGGAGTCACCTATCGTATCTCAACAGGAGAAAGTAAAGAGCAGTTTATCAGTGAAGGACACCTTTAAGTTTGTTAGGGTCCTGTACTCCAGCTGTGAGACCCATACTCCAGCTGGGATTAACTAGTGCATCTTACCTTTTGTTAGTTGTTCAAATAGAAACATTTTAGCTGACAGAGAGCACCGTATACTTTGAAAAACTTTTGGGGGACAAACATGAAGTTCTGACGGTGGAGTTGTTCTCCAGATCGTAAGGTGGTCCCAGCCCATCTACCCATGGCCTGGACCCACAGCTCTGAGAAAGACGTCCAGAAGTTCCTGAGTCAGTTGGAGACCCTGGCCCAGAAGGCCCGGCCCCAGCCTCAGGCCCAGCCAGCAGACCCCCAGCCAGCCAGCCCTACCGGACCCAGCCAGCCTCTGGAGGTCCAGCGGCACATCTGATCATCCAACAGTTATCAAATAGTCATCAACAAATGCCCTTTGCCTCATCTCGAGGATAATAAATTACTCAAAGGTTATTCTCTATCAATGTCATTTTATCACTCTGTAGGAACGGGAAACCTCCGCAGTAAATATCTTGCGCGTAGGTTAGCCGTCACTTCCTCTGCACTCTGGTGGAATGACCTTCTGATTCTACCACGGGGACATTTGGAAGAGTGCATTGCTCAAAATGGGATTGCAAAACAAATAGCTAAAACACTTTGATGACGCTTTCACTTTCAGAACCTCCTCCGTAGATCCACACCAGAGGATGCAGAAGGCGTGGTACAGACGATGGAATGGTAGCTATCAGGTTGCCATAAAACCTGCGTTAAGCAGAAGGCAACGAGATCAATGCATGCACTCACCAAACGGCAGAACTGCAACCAACAATATTTCACAGATGTCGGATGCCGCGTAAACTGGAACTGATTGATGTTCATCCATCATTAGTGCAGAAAAGGTGTACTATTTACGTTACTTGATTATGTTGTTGAACACCCGAAGAACTGTATATATGTAAAACCTTGTTACTGTAAACATTTAACTTGAATTGATTGTACTACTGTAGTTTGAATCCATTTGGAGGACCAGGGAAACTTCTGCATTTAGAGACAAATATCTGCCTCCCATCGGTTGAAAACCTCAGAGTATCAATACTCAGCATTTTATTTCCTTTTGTACGAATCCACATTTGCTGTTTTTTAATAATTTTCTTTTTTTGACAGTATTGAAAACAAAAAACGAACAAAAACAAAAAAAAATGTGGTGCATTCACATTTTTCCCAAGGGATTCTCTGCCCGGTGGATCTCTACGAGGGTAAAAGAGTGAAGCCTGAAGCTGCATCCGTCCATGTTAAAACTCACAGAGGAACAAGGGGAGGACCAGTGGGCCTCCACTTCAACCATCTACCACACCTCATGGGGGATCTTCTGCCTTGAATTTGATTCCATCCCGTTTCGCTCTGCCTGCGTGGTCGGTGGTGTCGTTGGGTTTGTGTTGGTGAGAGACGACGACGGCCTCCCGGTATTTATCTTTAAAAGAAAACTAAATCCAGTCCATGCGAAACAAGTCCAAAAGGAAAAAAAAGAACAAAAACAAAAGAACGTTGCATCCCGTCTCCCCCTCCTCCTCCTCCCCCCCTCCTCCAGTCTCTGAGCGCTGGCTCCTCACGCCACGTAGGTGTAGACCTTGCGGTCCTCCGGCGTGCGCGCCAGGTACTCCCGCTCTATTAGTCCTTCTATGCGCTTCTTGATGACCACGGGGCTGGGCAGAAAGCGCGCCCGCAGCTGCTGGGTCACCTGACCGCCAAACAGGAAACACGTCAGTCCTCACCGCTCGGATCACTGTGTGTGTAGGTGTGTGTGTGCATAGCTGTGTGTGTCTGTGTGTAGCTTTGTGTGTGCGTGTGCATGTGTGTACCTCTGCCACCAGGACGTTGTGCTGCATCTTCTTCCGGGACTTCATGATGCGGACGATGGCCGCCTCGATCTCGTGCTTTCGGTCGTCGTCCACCTTCTGCCGGGTCTCCTTCCTCTCAGGGTCCGACTCGCCCTGCTTAGCAGCCACTGGGTGGGGGGAGGGGAAGACCGAGGTTAGCGTGACACAGGCAGGTAGACACCGGGTCAGGGACCCCGCGACCAGGTCATAAGAGGCCGGGCCCCGAGAGGCCGGGCCCTGAGAGGGCAGGTCGCTAGAGGCCGGGCGGTGGCGCGGCACCCACCTGTCTGTATCTTGACCCGGTGCAGCTTGGAGGTGAACTGGTCGTTGACTGTAAACATGTGGCCGTTCTCGATCTCCTTGGACTTGGGCTCCTTGGTGAGCACCCGCTGGGTGGGTTTCCCGCAGGCCAGCGACTGCAGCGCGCGCACCAGCTCCCGCTCCGGGATGTCCGTCTCCTGCTGGATCTCCTGCAGAGACCAGAAGGGAGTGGGGCGGCTTACAGGACAGATACACACTGGTCACTAGGCTTACATGAAAACATGGTTTCAGTTCCCTTCACTTTCAGAAATCGTTGGTTTGATTTGTTCCTTCGGTTCTTTCATTCATATGGTCTGTTGCGTCATTGGGCAGAGGTACACCCGCAAATTGAGTTGAGTTGATGGTGCTCTGGAACAGCACATTTCTGTTAAATAATATGCCGTGTTGACATGAACAACCCTTAACTTTGTTAAACCAATAACCGAAAACACCATTTTTGTTGTCAAAACGTCTCTGAAGCATTAACTAAGACTTAAAAAAAAAAATCAGTTGGGAATCAGTTCTCGTCGTTCACCTTCGGGATTTGTTATTTATGACTGAATTGGTTGTGAATCGCCCATGCCTAGTCAAAATGGTTTCACTTTGCCTCATGCATTTGGCCGGGTGAAGGTCTGTGGGCAGCCCTACCTCGAAGGTGGACTTGTCTCTGTTGTTGAAGAGCATCAGGATGGTCATCTGGAAGGTGGACACCTGGAGGATGTGCTTGCGTGTGTTGGAGCCGGTGACCTGGGCCCCGCCCACGCCCACCTCAGACCCATCCTCCTGCAGATGAGGCCAACGTCAGAAGACATTAAAACATAGTCCTGGTGATGGGAACTCTTGGAGGATGAGACAGGCGGCAAAGAGTTCATATGGACCTGCAGAGACACCCTTTAAAGGTGTCATTGCATTGTTTTTACATCAATTTTGCAGTGGTCTTTAGTATTAATTAATGCCCTCTGAGCCAGTATTGGTGGAAAAAATGCTCTGGTGCACTTGTTTCAGGCTAGTCTAGTTTGGTGGAGGGGAAGAACGACACGTTTTCGGCTCTTACTCATGAAGAATCATTACATTTAAATGGCGTGCCTATTATTGGCTAACAGCACTGTACGTCACAGTGATGTTAGCGGTCGCAAGCCATGGTAGGCGAGGCAATGAATACTAATGCACAAACCTACATCACTATGTAGGGCTTTTCTGATCTGCACGTTTATCCCTCTATTTTCTTACATTGGCTAATGCATGCAATGGGGGTAGAATAAAATGTTCATGGCGTGCAGGCATTTGCAACTAGGAGTGACCTATCGTATCTCAAAAGAAGCAAGTAAAAACAGTTTAATAGGTGAAGGACACCTTCAATGTCAGACCCATCTAACCCAGAACACCTGGTCAAGGTCGCATGGGGAGAGTAGAACCTCACTCACGTCAGGATCGACTCATTCTCTCAATAGCTGGGCATCGTGCAGATTCAGACAAATCGGAAAACATTGCTTATTGAGCCATTAAAGAGAACGCCCTGATCTTTATTTTGGTGGATACCTTCTTGATAGCTCCGTAGAAGGTTGCGTTGAGGTCCGCTGAACCCATGTGGTGCTGGAGTGTGAGCTGCCGGCCGCTGTGCTTGGCCAGGTAAAATCTGGAACGGGAAACCCGGCAAGGACAAGCTTACTAATCTGCACTGACGAGACCACCAGCACACGCGGACTTTGACCGACTCAGGACCCCCTACCTTCTGAAGACCTCAAAGGCGTGTCGGGGGGAGGGAGGGATAGTGCACTTGGGCGTGGCCGACTGCGTGGGCCAGTAACCTGTAGTGAGGACTCTGACGGTGAGGTCCACCCCACCCAGGGACACCTGAGACACAGAAGGGTGGGAGGAGACAGTGAGATACAAATCCTTAGACAAATCCATAGACACCGGCCAAGTCACACTTTGTCACAGAACAGGCGTGAGCTCCCTTCGGACATAGACGGGATGGAACAAGCTATTGTGAAGTCAACCGTATCGACTGTCCCCCCTCCCTGCCCCCGAGAGCATGAAGCATGGTCTCTTTACCCCGGTGGACTGCAGGTGTTGCCTGAACTCATCCATGGTGGTGTTGGAGATGCTCATGTCTCTGAACATCCCTTCCAGTTTGGAGGTGAACTGACAGCCACATTCCGTCTGCAAACCAAAATCCAAAAAAACAAAGATCAGTTTCCAACCAGCCAATCACAACACAGACACTTTGAGGAGACCTGCGCTGTTCACCTTCAGCTTGGAGATCATGTTCTTCTCCGAGTCGTCCGAGACGCTCTTGTTGGTGAGCAGCCGGCGGGCCAGGTGCTGCTTGTAGTACCTCTCAAACACGTCCTTCTCCTGCATGAACCTGAACAGCACCATGGCCTTGTCCAGGATAGACTCCACCTCCTGCTCCGTCAGCTGGAAGGACGGAGACAAATGAATCATTCATATCCATGATTTCTTTATCGGATTGTGTGTGTCAAATGTTGTTCATATTCTCATATGAACTATGTCCCGTACCCCTTTGACTCCCTTCTTGAGCTTATCGTCGATGAAGAGCGACAGGTACTCAGGCGAGCGAGAGTTGAGGTTGAGGAAATACTCAAAGTCTCCCGCGATGGTCTGCTTGAAGAGTCTGTCGTTGTTGAAGGACTCCAGAAGGAAGCGGTCAAATCGCGTCTTTAGGTCCAACAGGCCCTGTGAGGGATGTCAATAACCATTTATGTACCATAACATATACAGATGTCTCCGTTCTGATGTTCCTTGTGCGTTGAGACAATCCTACCTGGATGTAGTCCACAGGGTTCTTGCCCTCTCCCTCCTCAGACACCAGAGCCTTGCCCTGCTCTCGGAGGTAAGAGCTCATGCACTCACACATGGTCTTCAGGCCGTTGGGGACGCGGCTGAACAGCTTGTACATGCAACCCAGGTCTGGAAGTGGAGAGTCAAAAGCAAAACCATTAGAAAACGATCCACCGGGTGAAACCCCCAAGGTGAGGCCGCTCCTTACCTTCAGTCTTGCCATTCTTCAGCATGTGAACGAGGCCAGAGTTCTCCATCTCCACGATGGTCTTCATGTGTTTGGAGATGAGCTCCCGCTCCACCACCTTGACGATGGGCTCCTCCGTCGTCTTGTCCAGGCAGTGCATGACGCGCTCAATCTCCTCGTTGATGCGCGCCTCCACCTTCTTGATGTACACACTAGCGCTGTTCTCCGCCAGGAACTTCTGGCTCTCCATCTGGTGCAGACAGTGGGTCATGATGACTCATGTGAGGCAGCAGGACACGCTTGCCTTCATTCACACCAAACCAGACACCATAAACTCACCTGGAAGAACTCAGCCGACATATCTAAGAAGGGGCCTTCAAAGTCTTCCTCGTAGACGGACCTTCCCTCCAGGCCCAGAATCATAAGCATCTGACAGGCGTTTCTGATGGCTCCCCTGCAACCGTGCCACATGCAGCGTGTTGGGATTGAAGTAATGGAAACACCAAAACAACACAGTCAAAGGCGTCGAGCGGCCCGGCCCACCTGTCCACCACCTCCCCTTTCCTCTCGCGGGCGATCATGTCCAGCAGGGTCTGTCGGAGGTGGTCGCGGATGCAGCCGTAGCGCACCACCTGGTCTCTGAAGATGATGAGGCCCAGGTTGTACACGTTCTCCACGTTGTTCTGCTGAACGTACACCCGGTCCTGCAGTTCCACCGAACAATAGTCACAGAGGGACGTGGGGAGAAAGGGAGCAGATGAGTGTCAAAGAGTGGGTGTCCACCATCCACCTACAGTATTTATGCACGAGTAGCACAAAGATCTACCCAGGACTAAGTATACGCAGAGAGTGCGCCACTGTTCCTGCTGTTGCAGCACTTTAATAATAAGCTTGGAACAGCAGTTTAAATGAAATGTGCTTTTTCACAAGTGATAAATACGCCACATCAAACAATACGCAGTTTGGTTACAGCAATCTTGGGCCTTCAAAAAAAGGAAAATACAAGACAAAATTTGATCAGTCACTTACTGGAGATACTGCACCAGGAAAGCATATGGTGACTACAGCAAAGTATAAACTCTCTTTATGTCTCTCCCTACAAAGAGCCTGAAAACAGCGATAGCAACGAGCTTCAATGTGCCTCGGCTCTGCACCAGTGAAATGCCCCAAAGCCAACTGCCCAGCCAATGAATAAAGAGAAGGAGGCATTGCAAAGAAGAAAAAAAACAAGGTTGCCCTGAGTTATTGCTAACCAAAGGGGTTCGCCTTACTCACAGCCCTGTGAACACTATGGGGTAGCGACCTACCAGGAATAAATCAGCTGCGCTGGTTGCTTAAGAAAACTAATAGCATATTCACAACAAGCTAACAGAGGCCCTTTGTCTGGCGTTGAACAGCACCCTAGGGTCCTGCAGCCAACGTCCAGCAAAGCAAAGAGGTAATGCTGGGAAGCAAAGGCTGCAATGGATTGGCTCTTCCATTTCTTCAATTATTCATGCAAAGCACCTACAGTTGAGGCGTTTGATGTAATAACTAGAGGAATCATTGCCTCAGAAGCAGTAGAAGCTACAGCAATACCTACCATATACATGAGGATGTCTCTGATCATGACCATGGCGGTCTGATGGTCGTTCCACGCTTGGTTCAGTGTTTGCAGGAAGTTATTGTTGAGAGAGTTCAGGACATCTTCTCGTACCTGAACGTACATGCCAGAAAAGTATTCCACATCAGTTATGTCAAGTATAAAACTGAAGTTTGAAACTCTCCCTTAAGCATGACTTTACAATACCATTTAAACATCTTATGAGTCATCTCATTTTTGGGTGACATGTTGCTACTGTAGAAACAAATGCCGACATGTTAGTTTGTCAAGAGCCGTTCTTTACTTTGTTGATGAGGTGTTCCGTGACCACCTCTCGCAGGCCTGTGTAGAGCTTCTCCCCATGCTTGTGGAGCACCATGGTGTAGGCATTCCTGTACAGCTCCTCAAAGCTCAGCCCACTGTTGTTCTTCCTCTGAATCTCCTGGATGGCATTCTTCAGAAGGTCCCAGATGTTGTTGACATACTTTTCATCCATTGTCATCTGAACATAATGAAATGGTAACTATTAATGGGACTGAACGTACTTGTCACCAAGTTGCGTAAAGAAAGTTGCACATGTACCAATAGTGATGTTGCATTCGATATCTCATATTTACTGTGAAATCATTTAAATGCCTATTCGGATCGTTATTTTCCATTATTATTGTTCATTGTTATTCAAAGTATTATACTACAATACATGTTGCATATCTAAGTATTTATAAACATTATTTTTGTCATTATTATTACTTTGGCAGATATATAAACAATTCAGTGGTTACAGAAAGGAAAGTGAGCAGATAACCACACCTGCATGTACCTACAGGTTTGATAGTGGAAAGGAGAACGTTGCATTGAAGCCACACTAGGTTTGTGTATAGCCCCAAGAATGAAATACTATTGTATTGCTTTCTGGGATTATGGCAAGGGTTCCAAACATTTAACCTGCCACTATTATCATTTATTTCAATCATCACCATGCCAGTGAGTAGACATGGTCACAGGTTTTATAGCCATTGTCAGCTATAGAATATTCACACAATCACACAATAACCACTTAGATGAATCAAATGCTATGTAACCGTATCTTGTCAAACAATAACAAGTATCCAAAGAGCACAGCTTGACATCACTGTGCATACAGCTTTCATCGATCGATGGTAAGTTGTGATATTCATGAAGGCCTCCTCCAGTACAAACGCCAGACACACTATATGTCTGGAAGATGAAACCAACACGACTCTGTGATCATCCCATAAACCCTCATTCAGGATGCAAGGGTCGCTGAGACAGGCCTTTTATCACTTCATCTGGCAACTAGCAATCCTGAGGCAGACCGACCACAGTGACAGCACGTCCACCGTCTCCATCCCATAGTTAACACAGTGTTCTGGAGAGAGTCCAGGTGAAGTGTTTTGTAGGAGAACCCAGCGAGTTCCCCGCAACAACATGCAGAACGCTACTTGCAGACCACATAGTATCGTATAGGGCCATAATTCCGTCGGATTGAGACATGATTCAACAACCTTACACCAGCTTCACCAGCTATGTTGATGAAAAGTAATTCTGTTCATAATGTCACTCTGTTATAGACACTGGGTCACAAATGTGAACGTTAGCCAAATAAAGTGAGCTGCTAAAGCTCTTGACTAGCCTCAATGCTAACCCACTACATAGACACTATGTCAAAGAAGCTAACACACAGGCCTGTTAGCCTGAGACTGTAGCTAACTCATCCTGACACCACAGCAGTTCGCCTTCTGAGTATAATACACCTTAGACGGCGTTGACATCATGAGACATGGACGCAAACCCATGGCAGCTATAATGTACAACCATGTGGATGCTGTCTATCACTTGGTACAAAAAGTATAACTGGCTGACTCTGGATTTTACTTTAAAAGGCAAGGATTCATGTAATAGTCGCCGAACTAGCTTAGCTAGCATCAGCTAGCTCAATGCTCTCTCATCCCCGGGCCTCGAGTCTCACAGTGGGCGGCAGAGCGACGTGGCAGCCGGCGGTCACTTACAGGAAAAGCTCGTATCCTCATCTTGGTGTCCCTCTTAGTGCCGCCTTTGAGACTGGACATAATTGGTTAGCACGAATCTCGATTCTAAGTGAACATGAAAGGCGAGTGATATTATTTTACAGCTGATGGAAAGTGGTGTGGTTATCCTAGACGTTCCCTTATGAATCAAGGTCCGGCTGTATTTTCTTCTCTGTTGTTGACACTCGCTTTCTATCCAATCTCGGGGCTAACGTTAGCTAGCTGCAGTGATGGCGGACAGCGATCTTCCACTGCGCAACCACGAACTCTCGCGAGAGGAAACTTTAGAGAGTGACAGGTGCATTCTACAGGTTGACATGTCCCTCGGACTGTCACTGTAACGTTTCACTTTAGTAGAGTAGCTTTGATTAGAATTGTAAAAACATATCACTACAAATGAATTGAGGCTGTTATTAAAGTGTGAGCAAATACGATAAATCTGATGAATTATGAAATGTTAAGGTTATTTAAAAAATAACCTTGTTTCAGAAGTTCAAATATGTATTTTCAAACATGTACGTGTGTGTGTGTGCCAACTTGATGGCCTCTCAATTACAGGTATAAAGTAGGCTGAAACCATTTTTATGGCAGTAGCACAATTGTGCAACAGAAAAAACAACAACCAGACGGTACCGGTGACCGTACCATGTTACCGGTAATGTAAAATATCAATGTCAAGCATAAAACACCCAGCAGATGGCGCTGTAGTATTTTGTAACTTCTCCTGACGCCCACACGTAACCACGTGCGTTTGTTTTTCACCCCTACGTGACGCCGAATATTAACTTCCTGCACATTATTTCCCCCCAAAGTTACCTTTTGACCAAGTGCTAACACAGCCACATGGTAGGGGTCATTTAATTTACTGGTGCTTCCAACCTTGAAGCGGCAAATGAAGGCTAGACTGAATCCCAGTTGATGAGGGCAGGTTGAAGTCGGGGGGTAGAGAGGAGATGGCAGTAGAGGCAAAGCTAGGTTCGCTTCTAGCTTAAAGGGATAGTTCGGAATTTTGGACATAGGAAATATGACCTAATTTCCAAGTGGCCACAGTGTTATTTATCACTGGAGATGTTTTCAACACATTTCATTCAGTTCTTCTAGTTGGGCTAGTTGCAAGGCTAATTGTGAGGCTAATGCAAAGTGATAGAAAGTGTTAGCTTGCCAATTAAAACGGTCTTACCCACTCCACAGTAAACGCGACCTACGGCTTAGGTGTCCATGGCGACGCGTAGGGGTCTGCGGGGCTACGTCGTGGATTTCACGCAGAAGTATAAAACCGGCTTAACACTTGTTTTCCGTTCACTTACGCTAGCATAGCGCTAACCTAGCACCAAAGAACTAACCCAACTAGACTAACGGAATGAATTGTGTTGAAAACATCTCCAGTGATAAATAACACCCTGCCTCACATCGAAATGAGGTCCTATGTCAAAAAACTATTGATTTGATTGTATTATTTT
>JAOPJJ010000134.1:11036012-11047641 GCA_027122795.1 Enchelyopus cimbrius
CCCCCACCCGTCGCCTCCAGGCAGAATACATTATGGTGCCACCACAGGGGGTCAGTGTGTCTTATTATCACAGACGCGTCCTTCTCTTTAACTTTGATTTCATTTGATTTTTTTACACATCACACCTCTGTCTCCGGGATAATGGGAGAGCTCAAATTCATGTTTAGGTTGTGAGTCCCGTAGTGCTCTGCACCGGCACACCGCGGGACAGAGCCAGGTCTGGTGTGCGTTTGGGAGATGATCTGGTACGTTTGCAGATGAGAACAATGTTTTTTTTTTGTTTTTTTTTAAGAAGATATTTTTTCTTTACGATTTTATAAAAATAGCCATAAACGTATAATTTACAAAACAGTAAATGCCATCATGCACATTGAATTTGAAAAAAGGCACACATTATATTTTACAGGTGTTTGATTTGCCAAATCTTGTGCAGCATGCAGAGTATTGGGTCTGGATTGCTTTCTGTGGACTGGTGGGACTAGATCTTGACTGGGGGTCTGGGACACGTTGTGGGTGAACCCGCACACGCGTGTTCTTAGAAAGCACAGGCTGTCCTCTCCCCCCGCGTTACTTCCTATCGAGTGTTATAACAGCAGTGTTATTCCGTTTTTACCGAAGGTATAGCCCTTGTTGGTTCTCATTGTTTCATTTTTTTTATGATGTTTGTGTCTTCTTCTCTCTCCGCCTGCTGCGTAGTCTGGGTTTATTGTTTTAAGATTTATGGATCACTTTCTTTTGGGGTTGTCTTACACGTTTCTCCTTTCTTTTCTTTATTTCTCCTTTGTTTTTAATTCGTGCCTGTTTTGGGGGTTTTATCACATGGTGTGTTTTAGTCAGGTGATTTGACACTGGTTATGGAAGTATTTTATCTTCCATAACCAGGATCCAGGGCCAAACGTCCTCTATGTTAAACGCATGTTGAGTCACATTGGACAAGAACATACAATAACAATGATGTGTAAGGTTGAACACGTCACCTAGCATGGAGGACGTTTGGCGCTATTAGGCCACCCTCCGTACCTGGTGCTGTGATGGAGCCCTGCCCCCCCACCCCCAACCCAGTTTAAAGAAGAGGAACTTTAGTACTGTGTCTGTCAGCAGCACTAGTCACACGTTGATCACATGATGTAAAGACAAGCCCTCTGATAGGTCACTTCACATGCCCATGCACCTTAAGGTCTCCACCGATCCAATGGCAGAACAGATTGATTAATGTGTGATGATGGCATGACGAGACGTCATCAGTTTGACTCATAACGTGTTTTCATTCACTCATTCATCCTCATACTATAAAAACCAAAGCACAGATGTATTTTTTTTTCTCAATCATATTCATAAAGGGTTACTGACGCATGTTCTGAGACATTTTAAAACTATTAGCGAAAAACATGTTGATTTTCTCTTCTTCTAATGAGTTCCGTGGGTTCTCTCCCGTTTCGACAGGTGTGTATTTGTCTTGACCGATTGTATTGTACCTAACGAAGCCTTAGATTAACGTGTGTCACCGTGCAGGTACCAAACTCCAGTGACATTTTATAGTCCATGTGCGCTCTCAGCTCTCTGTCACCTTCCCTTGTTTTCCTCTATGGAACAATTAATCTCTTAAAATGTTTGCATTGATTACGTATGTGTTACGTACTACTTAAGAATTTGAATCTATTTGAGGTATGTAGTTGTAGATTTTAATTTGTTTTGCCTTACTATATATTACTTGACAACATTGGTATAGCAGTTGTAGTTTATTGAGATAGTATGACATCATAACTTTTTTCAAACCACATAATTTCATATAGCTGGATGTGTTTTTTGTTTAGTTTGTTACATTGTCTATTAATAGATAACTGATGAAAGAGTTTTTTACAAGGAATGAAATCTAATAATTTGCTGCAAATCTACAGCAACACGAAACCCACTTACGTCAGCCAAGCGACATTTAGATCGGACTTGCGACACGTCAGGGTGGTGTTTGAAGATTCTATTGTTTTGAAATATAGTTTTGTTTTCCATGTTTTAGAGTAAGATTATTTTCTACTGTATTCATTTCAAACAAAAAGAGACGTGTAATATTGTTTAAATATTTCTTAAGTTTGCCCTGAATGTCAGGTCTAACCAAGCGTTTGTAGAGGAGAGAGGTCAGATATGCTGCAGCTGATGATGAGGTCATCACCTTAGGGTGGCGAAGGTTGACTTTTTGCACTTCTGTATATAGTCAAATGAACAGAGAAGAACATGTATCATACTGAGATATTATTTTGAATAATAAAAAAAGATCTATAATTATAAGGAATTTTGTTAGATTAATTTTAAATTATTAAATTAGAAGACCAGCTAAAAAAAAAAAAACGCTTGCAGAGAAAGGCACTAGTTTCTCGGCCAAATGCAATCAGAGAAAGCGGCGCTTTTATAGCTTACTGGGTAAGTCGGCTTGGATTCCCAGGAAGGCGGGGTGAGTCAAACTCAGCCCTCACCCCTTCTCTGAGGAACACAGACCCCCCACGATGTCCAAACAGACCACTGTGCTGGACTCCTAGTATCAGTGGAGACATCCCACTATCCAGATTGGATATTTCTAGTATTCTCCGGGTTTGACTGCATGTGAAATTACACACCTATACAAAGATAAAATGAAATGTACCATAGATAAGTAAGGAAAGACAACACACTCAGATGACATTACACACAATAGCATATTTTTTATACACTTACAGTCGATAACATCCACTGTTAGCGTAAAAAAAGAAGAGATAATACTTTAAATAAATAAATACAAGTCATGTTACTCGTGTTATAAACAGTTTTGATTGTTTTCAACTAGCCATAATATTCAAAAGGTGATTGAGTATTTGCAGCAGCCATTCACCCGCGGTATGTTTTGCTTTATCCCAGCCATACGTTACCAGCCCATGCTGACTTACAGGAATATATCGCAGCCACCATCGCTGTGAGCTCAGCAGGTGAAGGCTCACCGCAGTACAGACACTTTGGCAATGAAGTCAACTTCTAGATGAATGTAACTGTCTCCGCAGTCAAGGGCAGAAACTAAAACACCTTTTCAACCTAAGGTCAATGTATAGTCGCTATAGAACCAAAGCACCATTTTATTTTGTTTTTGACGTTTAGTTTTTTCCCCCTCGAACCAGGCTTAGTGGTTTGGGCAGACGCCCTCTCTGCTGTCTTAAACGAGAGGTTTTCTTCCCTGCTGGGATGCACGCTTTGAACCGCTTTTAACTCGTAGGTGGGAACACCACTTACATAACCGCTAATAGTTGCCACACAATATTGTACTATTTTGTGTCCAGGTTGGTTTATGCACATTTTATTGTTGCCATGATTGACTCTTGCTGTATGGATTTAAAAAAAATGAATAAAATGAAAAATTTGATTTGCTCATGCAACCCTTGTGTTGGTTATTTACTGTCTGTCTGCATGTGGAGAGACAAGTTCATGTTATTTGCAATATGTATATGTGTTTGTGTGTTTTTAAACCCACTCAGTTTTGCTGATTGCAGAAATATACATCCAAGGAAAGCACTCTTGTAACATATGATCATAGGAATATTTCTACTGATTATCAGCACATCCAACTCGTATACCATAATATTTGAAATATGAATGGGTTAAAGTGCACGCAAGGAAACACCCTGTTGTGTTTCATTGCTGTTGGTTATAGTGTAACCCATAGTGAAGTTCTTATAAAAAACTAAAATGTGTTTTCATGTGTGCTGTACTGCAGCCTCAGGCTGGTAACCGCCCTCTCTCAAGAAACTGGATTATTGCATTACTGAAATATTAGATTATAGACATGCAGGCTATAGGTGATCATATTGTATAGGGCAGGCTTGGGGCTATGCTCTGCAGTCAACATATGGGATAAAGTTGCATACATTTCTGTTTTGCTGATATAATAGTGTCATGATTTAACATTATAATCAACACTGTGTAATCGGTGATTGTTTAACCAACTTTTCAATAATTTGTCCATTTGTGGACTCGAATTTCACAACAAACTATTATGCATTATAGCAATATTAAATGCTAAGACAGTCCTAGACTATTGCAGTGGTTCTCAAATGGGGTACGCGTACCCCTATGGGGTACTTTGGAGTACTGCAGGGGGTTCTCAGGGGGCAGACGTAGCTTCAAAAGTAGAATGACCCCCCTCTCTGCCAACAAATTTTGGGGTGACCCCCCCCCCCCATTTTCCTCCGGTGGCCCATTCCATAAATAACAAACGGTCCCTAAATCTTTTTTTTTTTTGGACTTCTAATTGAACATTCTATTTTTCTGAGATTTTGAATTTGGGGTTTTCATAAACAAACTTTAAGCCATAATCTTCACAATTATAACAAATAAAGGCATGAAGTATCTCACTTTGCATGTAATGAGTCTACATAATGTATTCTTTTGACCTTTTAAATTGAATTACTGAAATAAATGAACTATTTGGTCTTATTGTAATTTATTGAGCAGTACCTGTAGGCCTATATATTAGAGGGGCTACACTAGAAGAAAAAGGATGCAAACCACCACTGGACTATTGTATATTATAGAGCAGGCTAAGCCCTACGATGGAGATAACATTTTTAGTTTTTTGGTTGAATTAAAAAATATATATATTGTGACATTTTGGGACACGTTCTGTTTTTAGGTAGACTCTTTGACATGCTATATGCACATATTATTTTACGTGCACATTTGAACAGCAACCCATTTGCAATGATTCAAATGAATGGCAGCGACATCTTGAGGCCAGGTGTTGGTTGATCTGAAGGGGGTGGTCAGGTCAAACAGGTCAGCTCGCAGAGGACGAGCATGCTCAACCACCCGTCATCTCATGTCATGGACTGTGTGACTTTTGACTCAGCTGAGTTTCGGAGCACTACCCCTTTAAGGAAGCGGAACTCTGCGCTCCGTCTGCCGCGCGGCACGCCGCGCTGCGCTGTGGGCAGGAAGCGCCGCGCGAGCAGCAGAAGTGATCACGCTACTTTAGCGCCGTTGCACAACACACGCGAGAGAATGTGCGTCGTTTTGCGCTGCTCGCATTAAGGAACGGCCCTTCTCCTCGGGATTCGTGGTCTTCGAGCAGACCCCGGTGGTTGTTCCTCAGCGGGTTCCCCGTCCTGCTCGGATCCACACACCAGGCGACCCACGGTGGAGGGGGGAGAAGGATCGGCGGAGAGGAGCCTCATTTCCGCCCCGCCATGAGGGAGTATAAGGTGGTGGTTTTGGGATCGGGTGGAGTCGGTAAATCCGCGTTGACGGTCCAGTTCGTGACCGGGTCCTTCATCGAGAAGTACGACCCCACCATAGAGGACTTCTACCGGAAGGAGATCGAGGTGGACTCCTCTCCCTCGGTGCTGGAGATCCTGGACACCGCGGGGACCGAGCAGTTCGCCTCCATGAGGGACCTGTACATCAAGAACGGCCAGGGCTTCATCCTGGTCTACAGCCTGGTGAACCAGCAGAGCTTCCAGGACATCAAGCCCATGAGGGACCAGATCATCCGCGTCAAGAGGTCCGAGCGAGTGCCCCTGATCCTGGTGGGGAACAAGGTGGACCTGGAGGGGGAGCGGGAGGTCTCATCCGGGGAGGGGAAGGCGCTGGCCCAGGACTGGACCTGCCCCTTCATGGAGACTTCTGCCAAGAATAAAGGATCCGTGGACGAGCTGTTCGCTGAGATCGTCCGCCAGATGAACTACTCCAGTGTTCCGAGTGGCAGCGACCAGTGCTGCTGTGTCCTGCTCTAAGGAGGACTGCTGGGAGCCATGGATGTGGTCCCTGTAGGCCTCTGTCCCACCTTCTGATCACCCAGGATGTGTTTTTGGTATTTTACTTTACACTGTTGTCTTATTGCACACAAAGAGAAAATGATGGCAGCAGCAAATTATGTAAATATGTCTGCAAAGTGTTTACATGACAAAGTACTTGAATGTGACCGATTTTTATAGCTTTGTAATTGACACTTCTCTGGAAATGTGCCTCAGTGGGAATGTCTTGTGAACCCCAGGAGAAACGCTTCATGTTTTGTTTATGGAAAGTGGTGTTTTTGAGTTTTACTTCCTTTCTCTGTCAGAACTGGTGTATGTTATTATTGGCTGGGTGGGGTTTCACACACCATAAAACTACAAAAATGGCGTTGTTTGTATTTGCTCATACGACTATCACGTCAACCATGAGATGTCAGCCCTCTCTCCACCAGCCCAGCATCAGAGAGCATGACCCAGAGGATCCAGGGGGGTCTGGCCTCAGAGCCCGCGTACCCCCGTACCCCCTTACCCCCACCCCCCACCCCCCGGTGAGGTGGAAGTGGACTTCTTCACCTCACTGAGTAACTTGCACTTATCTGGCGTGGTCCTGGTGTGCCGTGCGGACCTGGACCAGTGCAGTGTGGACCTGGACCATTGCAGTGTGGTCCTGGATCAATGCAGTGTGGACCTGGATCAGTGCAGTGTGTACCTGGATCAGTGCAGTGCGGACCTGGACCAGTGTAGTGTGGACCTGGACCAGTGCAGTGTTGTGGCAGCAAGGCGGGACCAGGTCTCCCATGTTAAGTGCCTTCCTCTAGATGAACGATATTCCTGTGACCGTGCCAACAGTGTTCTTCTGCAGTGCGTCTTGATGGCAATCATAGAACCTTCTCCTCGTTCCTCACATGATGTCGTGTTTGTTCCATAGTGGACAGAGCCTTTTCCCTTGTTTTGTTCTCTCCATTTTTGGGGGGTCTCTGGCGGTTCTGAGGAACGGGCCGAGGACTTCAGAATCTGGCCTTTTTCTTCTTCTGGTGGTACGAGTGCGCCACAAAGTATGAACTCTGACAACAACAAGAGGTTTTTGATTCACTGTATGGCAAGCCATGACTGTGTTTTAAGGTTTTTATTTTCAACAAGGTGACGTTTTGACTTAAATGTAAATGTATTCGTTGGGGGGAGAAATTGTTTATCATTCACCGATCAGGTTTCAAAGACATTTAATACAAAAACATTTTATGTAACATTAGTGTGTTGTGATTATTTCCTAGATAGACTATTCTCAGACTAATTTCACTGCAAAGGGACTCCCACTGTATGATCCGTTCATCATGTTAAAGGGCCACAGACAAATTGTTAAACTTATGTATGGGCCGTCTGTATCCGGTGTCATTACAAATAAGTAGAGGTTAACAGAGTCGTGGCCTCATATTTATGCATTTCTACAACGACAGATATCCTCACTCCACAGATATGAGGTCCATCTTTAAACAGTTTCCAATCTCCCTACAGATGATCCGTTAGCGTCTGAATCGGCCCCTGTTTACCAGACCTAGGTGGGGCGGGTCCTGTGTGGGGGGCCCCGCTGCTGGTCCAGTGGTTTTGGGGTGGTGGGGAGGGGGGGCGTCTCCCCCATCTGTGGACCCTCCCCCCCCCCTCCCACCGCATATTGCAGGGCTGCAGGCCGGCGGACAGAGGGACGCTTTCTGTGTCAGCGAGCGCTCAGCCAAACACACACAGCCATTTGTTAAGGCGCTCCTTATCCCAGCCAATCAGCTTCAGGCTCTGAAGTGTGTGTGTGTGTGTACACATATATGTGTGTGTGTGTGTGTGTGGGGGGGGGGGGTTAGATTACCAATGGTTTCCCAGAAAGCAACGATAGAGTTGATGTTGTAATGTGCTGCAGCTATCTCAGCCCGCAGAGGGAAGCCTGAGTGGCGGGGGCCATGTGACCGGTCGTGAGGCCCTAGGAGGAAACGCTTCACCCTGCGCTTCTTCTTCCCTTAAGTTAAGTTAAGGATCTCTCATGAGTAATAAGATATAGATAGAGCTCTCGTAGAGCTCTCATCTATGAGAGCTCTATGAGAGCTCTCATGGCTGATTGTACTAGAACACTGATCTGTAGCTGCGCTACATGAGGTGGTCCTGTGTGAGTCCTCAATCATCAATCCAGATGTTTTGATTGACTCGCACGAGCCAGTCGTGCGATTGATTGGCTGAGAGCCTCTCCAGCTGCACATGAGAACTCATCTCTCACTGGGTTCCCTGATCTCCCTCACTCATGTTTTGATGTAAAACTTAACATTAGCCTTCTTCAAATGCATTTGTCTCTATGTTTGTGGATCCTTCATGGGGTCAGGCTGGTTTAGTCTAGAGTCCGTTGGGAGAATATCACCTCGTCTCTGCCCATGCTTAAAGTGTGAAGAAAGAATGTCCTAGCAAGTCCTCTAGAGACGGGGGATGGAAGCGTGTTTAGATACAGGCATGCATGCTCTGGATGTTCCATTTCTGGCATTGCTGTTTCATTCGCCTTCTGAAAGGGATTATATCAGGAATAACTGGACCAAGAGTTTAGTAACCGGGTCATTGGTGTCTTTGTGTCCACGACAAAGGAAGGACCTTCACAAGCCGTCTGAGCAGAGAGCAGTCAGAGTGACGTCTGTGGAGGGCGAGGAGAGACGGGGAGAACGCTATATGGCCCTGTTGTTTTTTAGTGTTTATTTAGTTATCTATTTGTGTTGCCGGAGTGCGTGAGCAGGAGTGAGCCCGCACCCAGATGAGAGATGAAAGAGAGTTGACCTTTTGCTTCTCCCTCGTCAGACGGCACTGACTGCTGCGTCGCAGCCTGGCGGCAACACAACGCTGCTCCGGGGCGCCGCGACGTCATGTGACCTGCAGGGCGCCTTCCTCGCTGAACCAGCCTCGCCTTCCTCCTAATGCAGGATGACGTGCTCTACATATCTACTGACCCAGGGTCTGCACGGCCCCCACCACTCCTCCATATATTATATATATATATATATACACATCTATATATATATATTCATATAACATATGTCCTGGTTTAGTGAACGCTGCACTGCGTACGGTGAGGATTGTATGCAGGGTTGTGGAGGAGGCATTCTTTTATATTTCATATCAAATCTTTAAAAAAGTATTTTCCCCATCACATTTTCATATTGATGTTCCAATAAGAGAAGGAAAAGTCAAACAGAATGATGTTGAGTGTGCTGAGATGCACTGAAGGCCACTCTGCTCTCCTTTATCCGTGGCTTCTGAGTGCACAGACCGGCTCTGAGCGCTCTGTTTGCTTTATCTTCTCATCCCCAGAGCTCACAAGCCTGCTTGTCGCTGCGTTTGATCACTTCCTGTTTTGCTGCAACTTCTGCAAATGCACGCGTTCTGCACCACAAGGAGAGGAGCTAGCCGTTGTTTACTCCTTTATTAGCGGTACAACAGCGTGGAACCATCTGAAACCAACTGGAACCGTCCTGTGGAACCACGCGGTATGGTCTTCAGACACGAACACAAACATGCATGAAACATGCTAAGAGGGGATGAAATACTGACAGTCCTCAAGAGAGGGAGAACACGAGCGTGTTGTTCTCAGATCTCGACGGAGAGAAGTCCTGTCGTGTAATGGGTCCTTTATTCTCCACCTCTAAATGTGATCTGAAGCTCAGAGGCTGGTTACCCTGAAGCAGGCTTCAGAGAAGAGCTGATCCCAATCAGGTTGGATGAGTGCTATCAGGGGAATGGTGGAGGCCAGGGTCTCACGTTCTGAAGACCACCCACCCACCTCTGGTCCAATCTCCCAGAGGGACTTTAAGTAGTCATCATGGGCATTGGTATAGCTCCTGTATGTCCATCAAACCTCCCCTGTTTCAGCCTGAAGGACTGAGGTATGGTCTGCTACTTGGTAACAGGCCTGATCAGGGATGAATCTCTCATGAGACCGTGGAGGGCACCACAGCCACTCTTATATGGAATAGTTCAGTAAAACACATACAAGACACAACAGAAGGAGTAGGGACTGAAGTCCACATTTAGGGCCTCATGTCTTCATGGCCTGTCAAGGAGGAAATATGTCACGCATGAGGATATGAAAATACATCTGTGTAAGGTTCAATAGCCATGGAAGGCTCAGAGTAGATCACATGATCACATCGTTCAGGCTGTTTCCCCTGACCTGAGCATAATGGTTCTACTGTACTGCTAGAGAAGAAGACCAAGTCAGTGTGTGTGTGTGTGTGTGTGTGCGGGCGTGCATGCGTGTGTTTGTATGGAATGTATGTGTGCATGTACTTCCCTACCACCTGAAGATCCTCCAGCACCACCAGGCCTGTCAGAGACCACCACAGTGGGTCTGTGCTCACCAGGGGGCGCACGTCAAGTCCAAGCAAGATAATGCAGAGCGAAATGTGACACGTCCGTACAGATAGAGAGAGAAACATACATCACGCAGCAACGTCCGTTCCAGAGACGTGGAGCGGTAATGAGGAGTGAAAAGGTCACCAGGCGTCTGAGTGAGACGGGACGTGAGGGGAAACGGGCCAGCGTGGCATTCTGCATTCCACGCACTCTGCGGTGGGTGATTTGTTCAGCTGTGATCACGGGTTCAGAGATGTTGGAAACGCAGAGCCGTGCGGATGAGTCACAGCGCGGTCTGCTGGAAGAGAACGCAGAAAACAGGCTTCACATCCAGGGACTGAAATAGATGTGGTGTTCTTCTGTTCGCCTGCTTTTACACTGCTCTGTGTGGGAGGACCCCTCCACCACGACCACAAACATACACACACATACACACACACACACACACTCACACACACACACACACACAGCCTTTCAATGTCTTATCGCACTATTCGTTCTGGTGTGCTTAGGTACCCCAGGCGAGCAATTGTGCGTGTGTGTGTGTGTGTGGGTGTGGGTGTGGGTGTGTCTGTGTGTGTTATTTTGTGTGTGTGTGTGTTAAGTATGTTAAGGCAGGGTGTGGGTGGAATGTAGGCTACGTTTCTCTTAGATATGAGCTGCATTTGTCAAAAACAGTGATTTCAATAAATTACAGATAGCATTCCAGCTTACTTGGAATACTTCAGCAATAAAGAGAATTGTTTCCTACTGAAAAAAAGTGCTTTAAACTGGTTTCTATTGTTCTTGATTCTAGCTGATCTATGATGATATGTTGGTTTCTCTGCCCTTTGACAAAATTTACTTGTATGTCGCTTTTGATAAAAGCGTCTGCTAAATGCCCTAAATGTAATGTAATGTGATGTAATGTAGTGATACATGCAGACGGGTCGTGTGGCGGTCCGTCCACTAGAGAGCAGGCTGGTGCAGCACAGAGCAGTGCAGAGCCCACGTACACACACACACACACACACACACACACACACACACACTATTGCTCTATCGGAAATGACTATTCTGCACCATACAGCATCAGAAACACGTAATGTAAAGTTGTGCACCACATTACACACTTTATTTTATTGTTGCACTTGCACTTGATGTTAGTTATTTCGCTCTCAGCATGTTTGCGTCTGTGATAATAATGTCCATAGATTTACACCTCACAAGACAATCTTAACTTACGCCACAAAACATACATCAAGTCATTTTTATGATTGTAATTGTAATTGTAATCAGGCAACCCGATTGTGTGTTTTTGTAATCACATAAATTGTTAAAGACAACGTAAGTTCTGATTGATTCAGAGCTGTGTGGACAAACAATCTTGTATTCTAGAATAATATTACGACTCCATCAATGGGCACAATATATAACTGGCCCATACACTACATTCAAGCTCTCTCTCTCTCTCTCTCTCTCTCTCTCTCTCTCTCTCTCTCTCTCTCTCTCTCTCTCTCTCTCTCTCTCTC
>JAOPJJ010000134.1:11243316-11254185 GCA_027122795.1 Enchelyopus cimbrius
ATGTTACACTACATCAGCATATTACACTACATCAGCATGTTACACTACATCAACATGTTACACTACATCAGCATGTTACACTACATCAACGTGTTACACTACATCAGCATGTCACACTACATCAACATGTTACACTACATCAGCATATTACACTACATCAGCATGTTACACTACATCAACATGTTACACTACATCAGCATGTTACACTACATCAACGTGTTACACTACATCAGCATGTCACACTACATCAACATGTTACACTACATCAGCATATTACACTACATCAGCATGTTACACTACATCAGCATATTACACTACATCAGCATGTTACACTACATCAACATGTTACACTACATCAGTGGTTCTCAAACTTTTTCGGTCAAACCCCACTTTGGACAAGGGGGAATTTTCAATCCCCACCTGCCCCATCGCCCCAACACAATGCTAACGAAATACGCCAAGCTTAACATTTTCAAATGTATTGGGGTAACATCAAGTAACATCATGTTGTATCTATATTCAATAACTCAATAACGGCAAGTTCAACAATGGAGAAAATAAAAGTGCAGCTGTGTCATACCTTGTAATCAAGTTCAAACACAGAGAAAACAAACGGGAGAAAATGTATCTGAAAAATCCATATTTCTTATGGTAGGAGCGAAAGCTTGACGGACATAGCAACTGTAACGAAGGGGGAGGGGCTTAACGAAGGATAAATTGTAGCAGAACAATCTTTCGCTCGGATGGGTAGCAGGCTAGTGTGGACAATAACACAAAATGGATAAAAGAAAATATGATGAAGGGTATCTTGCTCTTGGATTCATGGCAGAGTTGGTGGGGCAGAGGAGAGACCCCTTTGTGTTCTGCGCCTTAAACCGGCTCAGGGGTCTCTCCTCTGCCCCCATACACTGCATATTTTTTAAAGGAGAACTCCGGTGTAAAATGGATCTGGGATATGTTTAGTATGATAACGAATTTGCACGTTTGGTGTAGAGCAAAAAAAATCCTGTACGACGCAAAGCTAAGATAGATGTTTGTATCCTATTCTACCATTATGCTATACGTTTGAGTCATGGGGCATCGGCTGATCTCAAAAAGAAATCGCTTTTTTAAACCACTTACAAGGCTAGAAGTTGAATTGATTGACGAACACAGAGCAAGCGTGCACATGTACCCCCAGTTCCCTTGTTCAGGTATACAGCCAAGCTCGCGCGCATGCTCGAGTGAGCACGCTTGCTCTGTGTTCGTTAATCGATTATCCAGCCTCAAAGAAGACATGACATAGACGGGTGAACTACTGAAGGTATTGTGTGTATAAAATATGCTTTTTAATAAACTATCTGTACACTTACTAAGTTGTCAATGCCTCGTTTTATATGTTAAGACCCTCATTATACTACCAAAGAAGTGTCAGGCTACTTCTAGCCTTGTAAGTTGTTTAAAAAAGCGATTTCTTTTTTACATCAGCCGATGCCCCCATGACTCAAACGTATAGCATTTTGCTAGAATCGGATAAAAACATCTAACTTAGCTTCACGTCGTATTGGATTTTTTTTGCTCCACACCAAATGTTTGAACTTGTTATCATACTAAACATATCCCAGATCCCTTTTACACCAGAGTTCTTCTTTAATGTGCTCATTGATAACAATTTAATGCTTTGCATTCTGTTTTAATATTCCCAATTGGTTGTATACAATACAGTATCAAATTGCACTGTTCAAATCACCATTGTTATACCCTTTGGAAAAATAAAACACTTAATATGACTTTTCTTAACGTAGGAAGTTATCTAAGTGTAAACACTTGATGCATTTGGCCATTGTATTAAGAAACAAGGGCTTTATACAGTCCCACGTCCGGGGGCAGTCCATGAAAAGCATTCAGTGTCAGAACATGAGCAGGGCGGGTCTAACCCAGCTAGTGTTTATATCAACAACTGAAGATTAAAACACAATCCCAGCCAACCAGCTGGGTGACTGGTCTGATCAGCTGCAGGGTGGGGCTGCGAGTCCGGCCGTCACAGAGCAGGGAGGAGCTCCGGCTGTTTGTCTGCTGGAGGAGACATTAATAATACATCAGTGCTGTGTTGTATTTACATTCACATTTACATGGAGTCGTTTTTCAAAGCCATTTCAAATGTTCCATACCTCTTTAAAGTCTGTGATTTCCTTCTTCTGTGTGAAGGGGTCCACCACAAGCTGGTCTGTGTTACTACGGCACCAGATTAACATGGCTGTGTTTTGAGTTCACACTCTGGTGGATAGTGGAGCTAAGGTGTGTGTGTGTGTTTGTCTGTGTGTTTGTGTGTACACGTGCGGGGCTGTCTGTGTTTGTGTCGGTGCGTGTGTGTGTGTGCGCGCGTGTGTGTCATTGTGTGTGTATATGTGTCTGTGTGTGTGTGTTTCTGCTTGGGTGTGGGTGTGTGTGTGCGTGTCAGCTGGAGTTCACCATGCAGGAGGCGGTGAAGTGTCTCCACACGCTGGAGGAGTTCTGTCCCTGTAAGGACGACTACAGCAAGCTGTGTCTGCTGCTCACGCTGCCGCGCCTCACCAACCACGCCGAGTTCAAGGCAAGACGCCGACGCTCTGCTGTGAACCCATGAGATCCAAGCACTGCAAAACATGCCTCTTAAAAAACACAAGAAAATAGAGACACTATTAGAGGAAATTACTTGTTTCAAGCTAAATGATCTTCCAGTGCAGCAAGGAAATGACATTTGTTAAGTTTTCTTGAAACAAGAAAAAAATACCAGAGAGACGGGTCCATATTTTCATGTTTTGCAGTGAGCATGGTTCTGGGATATGTTGACATGTTGAATTCATGCACACAACACCAAGTATGTCGTAAACTATGACGTTCAACATCTAATGTCGGGATACATCTGAGATCATATATTACTCTTTACTGTTCATTTAGACCATTATAATATTGTTATTATTGTTATGTAATTTCACCTGGCTCAAAATACAATCCCACTCAACAGAGATCAGGGTAGAATAATCCCTCAGCCCTCTCCTCTGCCACCTGACATTGTGTCGGTTCCGTATTATAAAAACAGTTCAAGTCAGGACCCCCTGGACCCCCATGAGGTAACCAGTCCCCCCTCCCCCAGGACTGGAACCCCAGCACGGCGCGGGTGCAGTGCTTCGAGGAGGCCTGCAACATGGTGGCCGAGTTTATCCCGGCCGACAGGAAGCTGAGCGAGGCCGGCTTCAAGGCCAGTGGGAACCGGCTCTTCCAGCTGCTGCTCAAGGGGGTTCTGTACGAGTGCTGCGTGGAGTTCTGCCAGGTAGGGGAACCCAGCCGTTTTATTCATAAGTAATGCCGCCTGTCCTTGAAGGCACCTGCTCTGGCGTTCATGGATCAGCTTTCATAACAGAATATATTCTCACACTGAGATGCAGTGGGATATATCGCTTATCGTGCAAAGCTACAATATTGTGTGCTTCACCGGCACAAAATGAGCTAATGTGTTTCAATGAACAAACAAATGTAAAATCTGATTCAACATATTTACCAAGTAAATGTAAACAAATAAAACCAAAAGAGTATTTGTGTAGAATAAGTAAAAAAATATTGCCAGATTGCCTTGAACCTCGGTTTCTCTGGCAGACCCTTGACCAGGGACCCTGAAACCCTGCCTCTGGTCCTGATCCTACGTCAGCTTAGAAAACAAGTGACTCCTGTAAAGTTGCGCGACTGCATGCACCAACCGCGTCTCCCCTCCCCCCCCGGCGCAGAGCAAGGCCACGGGGGAGGAGATCACGGAGGGTGAGGTGCTGATGGGCGTGGACATGCTGTGCGGTAACGGCTGCGACGACCTGGACCTGTCGCTGCTCTCCTGGATGCAGAACCTGTCGGCCGGCGTCTTCTCCTGCGCCTTCGAGCAGAAACAGCTCAACATCCACGTGGACCGCCTTTCCAAGCCGGCCCGGACAGGCTACGGCGACCTGCTCACGCCGCTCATCAGCAAGCTGTCGCCGTACCCGTCCTCTCCTCTGCGCCGGCCGCAGTCCGCCGACACCTACATGTCCCGCTCCCTGAACCCGGCGCTGGACGGCCTGTCCTACGGGCTGTCGGGCCCGGAGAAGAGGGGGTCCGCTGGGGGGGAGCCGGCGGCGGGGAAGGGGGCGTCGCCCATGTCCCACTCCTTCGCCAACTTCCACTACCCGGGGCCGGGCGGGCAGGGCCTGGGCCGCAGCCTGGTGATGGAGAGCTCAGACTGCCACAGCATCTTCGAGGAGTCGCCTGAGACGTAAGAGAGAGAGAGGGGGTCCGGGGCCGTCTGCCGGGTCCTGGGGATGCAGGGGGGGGGTGGTTTAAGGACTGACGTTGAGATGTGCTGTTAATGATGCTGTACGTATCTCACGGGCAGGGCTCTACGCTGACTTTTTTGTTGAGGAGCACCCCTAAGTGCCCCTAAGTGAAATAATTTTGGAGCACAGAAAAAAATGGGGGCACAAGTAGGTTTTTTTTAAATATAAAAATACAGCGAGAATACCTAGTAGACTCGCTGTATTTCGCCACGGCAGTACGTTTCAGATTCGGGTTCCCCGTTACGAATAGAGAGGAGCCTGCCATTGCCGATGGGGCAGCCCTACAAAATGTACAGCACATCTTCATGATCGTAGAATCGTAGTCCAGCCACCGAAACCCATTTCAGAACGTTGTTTTGGCGGCTATGATGTTTGATGCATTTTGCGATTCGTGGTCTGCACCAGTGCGCTGCTCTCCTCACTAAGTGGGCTGCCTTAGGAGAAGTCACTCGCACACGTGCTTCTGTTTTTTTTTTCTTCCTTGTTAGCACGCCAAAATATTTACTCGCAAATGCGAGTGGAATGGGCGCACTGTAGAGCCCTGCTCACGGGGGTGTTTCACTTACTCACTGGCTCAAATCATGTTCTAGAATGGACCATGGTGGGGATGATGATGTTGATGAGGATGATAGGGATGTTGATGATGATGATGATAAGGATGGTGATGATGAAGATGAGGGTGTGATGAGGATCATGATGTGATGAGGATGATGATGTTGGTAAGGATGGTGATGATGGTGAGGATGAAGATGATGTAGAGGATGATGATGATCACAACCTAACGACACTCTTGGGTTCTCCGTGCCAGCTCCAGGGGTGACACGCCCGTGGACCCCATGCTGGGTTCAGGCGGAGCGCAGAACCTGAGGCCCGCCTCCGCCCCCGGGGAGGACGCCCCCAGCCAGGATCTCACCGACAGCAACGAGGTAATCAGGGGAACCCGGCGCCACTGGGCCGGGCCTGGCCTGGTGCCAAACGAGCCATGCTGGGGTCTTCTCGGTTGTGTGATGCGTGGTACAGGGCTGTCCTCCAGAAGGGAATCCCGCTCTCATTCTGCTGGGTCTCACTGAGTCACTGAGGTGTTCTCCAGCACCTTGTCTCTGAACCACCGTCTCCTCATCCCCCCCTGCCCGGTTCATTTGGGGATTCGTCCTTCATCTCCTGAAGGACGGCGTTATGGACATTTTTATGAGTTATAGGAGTAAAGAGATGGAGAACTCTGGTGACTTATGAGTTGAACAGTATTTATTAACAACAAACTTGATCCAGGAGTAAACAAGCCACCCGCACATGATGCCAGCCACTACCGTTCTGAGGAGGAATCTCAACAATAGTTCATTATGTCCTCCTCACCAGATGTCCAGATAAGGAGGCCTTCAGCCCAATGGGGCTATGGTTTGTAAGCGAGGGATGTTTAGTCTCTCAGAGAGGGACACAACATCCCTGTCTGTCCCCCAAAGAGGACTTTAAGGTAATGTCAACCAGACATGGTTGATCTTCAATTATTCTACGAATTAGATGAACATCAAACTACTAAGAAGGAGTTTTCCTTCACAGACCGTTGCTCATTGGCTCGCCTCTCTCACATCCAATCCTCCCTTAAAGCTCCCATCCCCCCCCCAGACACCCAGGCAACCGGCCATCCACCACAGATGGGTCCGTGACAGACTTGTTTTATCATCACCATGTCCCTCGGGGGCCCCGAGGCGATCACTCAGGGGCAGCAGTAGCTCAGGGGGTAGAGCGGCTTGTTCAGTAATCAGAAGGTTGCCAGTTCGAACCCCGACTCCTCCTCGCTGAGTGTTGAGGTGTCCCTGAACAAGACACCTAACCCCTAACCTGTTCCCGACATGCTGATGAATGTGAGGTATTCATTGAACAGCGCTTTGTCGTTGTAGAAAATCGCTATATACTGTAAATACAGTCCATTTACATGACACAACGACCTGTCCTCTCTCCGCAGCTTCGCGACTCCACAGAGAAGTTTGAGGAGTTCTACCGGCAGCGTCTGCGCGTTCAGCAGCACCTGGAGCAGAAGCAGCAGCAGAGACAGATGTACCAGCAGATGCTGCTGGAGGGCGGCGTCCAGCAGCCGGCGCCGGCCGGAGAAATGCAGAACAGCCTGACTGAGAAGTTCCTCAACAGGTAGGGTCACACCGCCGTACGGGTCCGCGAGGAGGCTCGGCCCGGACCTCAGCCAGGGGACAGACACACTGTCAGGGCTGCAGCTCGGGATCCGCTGGTCACCGGGTATTTACTGCGTGTCACGCCCCTATTTGTGTGCTTTCCACCCCCTAGTACAACAAAGATTTGTATTCAATATTTACTCTTAAACATTGGCTATCGAACATTTTCCTCAAATCAAACAACTTACAAACACTTCATCATACGATGTTTATAGTTCACCCGTCTACTTACTCCAGGTCACCATGGAAACGGTTTCAGACTGGTAGAGGTGGCCCAGTGAAGAGACTGGGACCACCATAGGCCCCATGTGTTAGTTCCCCAGTCCACACCCCCCTACACGCACGCATGCACGCGCGCGCGCACACACACACCACCGATTCCCTGCAGAGCCCCATGTGCCATCTGCTGTGGTTAACTTCTGAATGGACGCCTGGAGAGCCCCCCCCCCCCCACACACACACACACACACACACACACACAATCATCCACACCTGACTGGATCAGGGCCGGCTCCCTCACACCACCGAGGGCGTGGCCTTCATGGGGGGAGGGTTTGGCGCTCTCTAGCTCCGCCCGCCAACCCAGTCCAGCTCAGCTGTGTATCTCGCTCATTCACCAGGATTTAGGACTTTTTTTCTTTTTCCCCTCTGCTACGTTTTACTTTGTCAGCGAGACAAAGGCCTTCTGATACGCCTCTCACATAAACACACACACATGCACGCACACACTCACACACACACAGGCAGACACGCGCACACATACACACACACACACACACACAGTCTGCTCCCCCGATTCTCCACACACTCCCCCCTGTCTCCCCTGCATTATTTAGGCGGGTGGGGGTGCATAATGACATCATCAGGGTGCTTCTGTCTCCCTTGTGCCGGTCTCCGGTCATCTCCTCCCAGAGGCAGACAATACGCCAACACAAACCTCCTGGAGCATGGGTCTGGGTCTGAGTCTGGGTTAGGGTTAGGATCGGGTTAGAGCGCCTGTCTGGGAATATTGGCCCTGAGAATAACCAGGAAGTACACAACAAAACCAAAGCGTTAGTTTGAGGTTTGTTAAGGGTGTAACTTAACCCCTGGGGTTAAAGGTTGCATCGGTGATTCTAGGCCGAAACATAAATGATCACATTCACCCCATAAGCAGGCCGTCAGAAAAACGCGTCTCTGCAGGCAGCCTATGCTAAGAGATCGGAGATTGTATCAGCGATTCTGCCGTTTGTTTTCAAATACCATTTGTTTTGCAGAAGAGGCCGAAACCGGGTCTCTGTAGGCAGCCTATGCTCCGAGATTGTACACAAAAACAAATGGCAGAATCGCTGATACAACCTTTCAGACTTTAGAACCACTGATATAATATGTATAACCTTGCTCAAACCCCTTGTACAGTAGAAGTGTCGTGGGGTGACGTGTGTGTGTGTGTGTGTGTCAGGTCCATCCAGAAGCTGGAGGAGCTGAACGTGGGCATGGAGCACCTGGGGGGGGAGGTCCAGTCCCTGGCCCAGCAGTGCAACGGGAACGCGGCCCCCCCGGCCATGGAGGACAGCGTGGACCTCTCCCCCTCCCACTCCCCCACCAGGGGGGGGCAGGTGTTGAGCAGCACCCCTCAGCGCACAGCAGGGGGGCACGCCGTCCCCACGCCCACCGAGTCCCCCGTCACCCCCAAGAGGTGAGGGTGGGGTGGTGGGGAGGGGACTTTGTGTGTGTGTGTGTGTGTGTGTGTGTGTGTGTGTGTGTGTGTGTGTATGTGTGTGTGTGTGTGTGTGTGTTTGCTTTTAGCAGTGTTTTCTTCTTTCTCTGCAGTGGGCAGAAGCACACGGATGGCAGTAAAGAGGATTCTCCGGGCTCCTTAGTCCGAAGTCAGGAGGTTGGGAAACACACACAAACACATTCATACACACACACATGCCCCCACTCACTAGTCAATGGTATTAGCGTTTCAATCTCCAATTCTCAAATGACACAGAGATTTGGTTAATCAAAATATAAAATCCAATCAGGCTGTGTTCCCTTGAGGGACATCAGTTTAACTGACTGTCCTCAAACTGAACTTCATCCCACCGTCTGCCTCCCCTAGCATCACCTGACTCTGGTTCTGTGTTTACTCTGGTTCTGTGTTGACTCTGGCTCTGTGTTTGACTCTGGTTCTGTGTTTACTCTGGTTTTGTGTTGACTGGTTCTGTGTTGACTGGTTCTTTGTTTGACTCGTGTTCTGTGTTGACTCTGGTTCTGTGTTGACTGGTTCTTTGTTTGACTCGTTCTTTGTTTGACTCTGGTTCTGTTTTGACTCTGGTTCTGTGTTGACTCTGGTTCTGTGTTTGGCTCTGGTTCTGTGTTTGGCTCTGGTTCTGTGTCGACTCTGGTTCTGTGTTTGACACTGGTTGTGTGTTTGGTTCTGGTTCTGGTTCTGTGTTTGCCTCTGGTTCTGTGTTTGCCTCTGGTTCTATGACTCTGGTTGTCAGTACTGCTGTCCATCTCACCTTGTGTGTGTGTGTGTCCAGGCGGAGCGGCCTGTGGACCTGTTTGTTCCGGTGAACACCCTTGAGGACACGCAGGCCATCCGGGCCGTGGCCTTCCACCCGGCGGGGGGGCTGTATGCCGTGGGCTCCAACTCCAAGACGCTGCGCGTGTGCGCGTACCCCAGCACGCTGGACACCAGGTGGGCCTGAGGACCCCCCTCTGACCTGGAGACGGGCAAACCAAACCTTATTGATGATGACTGATCAGTATATTGTTTGATTTAGTGATTGTTTGATTTAGCTCTTGTAGTGATTGTGTGCTACCTAACTGTGCGTTCAACCGAAGCGCACAAAGAGGGAAATACGCCTGGTCCACTCCACCAAAGTCGCTTATGTAACTTTTGTCACCCTTCAGAATTTTTGTTCTTGCTTCTAAATTTAAAGGGATCGCACGCCACCCGCCTTAAACACCACCACGCAACTACTGCTGTAGCACAGCCCACACCCTTACCGACAACGTCATCATGGAATGTTACACGATGGAAAGTTACTTGATAACGTCATTAAAAACAATTAATCCACAATCATGTGTACGGAATGATCATCCCAAATAAACACATATTTTGCCGAATGTATGATGAAATGGGCAGGGACAGTGACCTTCTTCCACACATCGGCCGTCTTTAATTGATCCCTGTATGCAAGCATGGTTAAACCGTAGCGGACTGGGTGTTCTGCTATGGCAGCAATCCATTTTTCCTGCGGCATCTCGGATTTTGGTAGGAACCAAAATTAGCGGGTTGTTCTCTGGGACCGACTTGACCGAGGGACGACAGCAGAACGAGACATCCCCATTGGTTATCACATACTTTTCCACCTAGACGCGTCACAGCTAATTTTCGTAAAATTGAAGGATTAAAAAGAATTGTTATCCTCCTAATCCGCCTATTCCACCCGCCTCCACCTTTTCCACCTTCCCCTCTTTCTCCGCTTGGCTCCCAATAGACAGTGAATGACTTCCGAGATCATTTTCCTCTTTACACGCCTTTGGTCCGAACGCACAGTAGCCCCGACCACCAGGTGGGTCTGTGGTTGAGCGTGCTGGTGTGAGGGTGACCCCGTTTCTCTGATCCCCCAGCGGCTCCGCCCCGCTGAAGCAGCCAGTGGTGTGCTTCAAGAGGAACAAGCACCACAAGGGCTCCATCTACTGCGCCGCCTGGAGCCACTGCGGCCAGCTGCTGGCCACCGGCTCCAATGACAAGTACGTCAAGGTGCTGCCCTTCAGCGCCGACACCTGCAACGCCACAGGTAGGTGGGCCACACCTCAGGGTTAGATAGTGAACACCTATAGAGAGGTGCACTGTGGAGGTATGCATTGTGTATCAGATGGTAAGAAGTGATCCATGGAAGGGTTTGACTCTTTAGCCTTCATCTTCACATAGCAGACCGATCTGTCAACTACAGCAGCCCTCACAGTGTGATGGTGGAGGAAATGTTTTATTTATTGAACCTTTATTTAACAAGGTTATATCCGTTGAGATCGGGATCTCTTGTACAAATGTGACCTGGCCAACAGTGTGTTGTTGTGTTGTTAACTGTGTGTGTGTGCCTGCGTACTCATGGGTGTGTGTGTGTGTGTCATGCATGTGTGTGTGCTTGGGTACGTGTGGGTCTGTGCATACATGTGTTTGTGTGCGTACACATGTGTGTGTGTATGTGATCATGTGTTTATGTGTGTGCGTGTCTGTGTGTGTGCATGTATGTGCGTACATGTGTACGTGTGGATGTTTGTGTGTGTGCGTGTATTTGCATACGTATGTGTGTGTGTGTGTGTTTGCGTGTCCCCAGGCCCTGACCTGGAGTTCAGCATGCACGACGGCACCATCCGGGACCTGG
>JAOPJJ010000134.1:11297527-11310512 GCA_027122795.1 Enchelyopus cimbrius
GCAGATACCTGTGTATTGTTTATCATATGCGGTAAGAATGACATTTTCAACTCAGTTCCTTGGTAGCACCTACTTACAGTAAAAATCACTTCTGATGGAAAAAATGATGGATGAAAAACACTTTTCTTATCTATTGTTACTATTATATTGTTTAAAATGTACGCATATATTAAAATATATAGCGTATAAAAAGTGGCTGGTAAAAAAGACGGTAGACGGTAGTGGCTGGTAGATTGTGGTAGAAATCTACCAGCCACAGTGGCTGGTGGGCAAAAAAGTTAATTTCCATCTCTGATATGTATGTGTGTGACTGTGTGTGTAGGTGTGTTTTTGTGTGTTTGTGTGGTGTGGTGGGGGGGGGGGGGGGGGTTCACTTGGGAGGATCAATTTCACCTCAGGGATTTGCATACACCTCAGACCCTCTGCTTACCTCATGGGGGCAGAGACACCTGAGGTCTGGAGGTCTGGAGGTACGGCATTGTGAGCCGTCTGCATTCTCACAAAGTTCACAATGTGTAGCCTGCAACGTGCTATCATATTCAACATTACACATGGCTGGGGGGGGCCCTACAGTTACACACTGGATATGGTGCTCTACAGGAACGCCCCATGGTGGTTGGTCTTTTGTTGTGATTATGCGGTATGTCATGAAACATCACAAGAGAAGTTGTGGCAGGGACAAGCGCTCAGTCGATATTTGTGATATGGTATGTGAAGGATGTTGCATGAATAAGTCAAAAGGTTACTATAGGATATAAAGCCAGTATACAACGTTTCATATAGCATCCAACTTATTGATAAAGTAAATATATATACTTTTTTGGGGGGTGGGGCACCGTGCGTGGGCTACCAGTGTGGGCTACTATGTAAGACTACCAGCATGGGCTACCAGTGTAGGCCACCAGTGTGGGCTACCATGGTGGGCTACCAGTGTAGGCCACCAGTGTGGGCTACCATGGTGGACTTCCAGTGTGGGCTACCAGTGTGGGGGTACCTGTCCCTGCGTCCCACTGCGAGGTCGGCTACTGAAATGAATGTAGAACAATAATTGACATAGAAATGCATAAATATGTAGCTATGCAAACATTCTGTGTGGGGTCCTTTCTTACATGAGACTTGAAATCACCCGAATTGCTCCCGAACTTCTTCTAAGTCAGGACAATGGAGCATGACAAATTATTGCCATGCTCACAATGGTTTTCCCCCTCCCCCCCTCACATACCTCAAGGTGTTTACACTCTATTTCCTTCTCAGTATAACAGTTAACCCAGGGGCACGAGGAATCTACCCATCCTCATGTGAGACATGCTGATTGGCTCCCATAGAGCTGATGTACCTGCACCCAGCCTCCATAGGATCCAGACGTCCTGATGTCCACCAGCACCTGAATACGGATTTAACTTATTGAGTCTGGGAGACGAGAAGGACAGGAAGGAAGGCAAACATGGATAAAAGATGGAATTTATATTTAACATTTGTTGTGCCTTTTCTGATGCAGGTAGGCTCATCACTCCTTATAGATCTGTGAAACATGTATCAATCATTAAATGTATGTGTGTAACACCATTTTAAAATACTATAATATCCTAATTCAAAGCATTTAACAGAACAGGAGTGTTGTGTTTTATTAATAGTGAGTTTTGTTTATCTCTTCTAGATACACAGCACGTCAGCCACAGGTCAGTCAGAGTTTCTTCCCTGTCATGTGTTGGATGAACCTCACTGTGCATTAATCTCTCTGTCAGTGATGCAGTCTATGAAGACGCTGGTAGGTCTGTACTCACTATGAAACCTCCAGGTCCACTTTAAATGCACATAGACACTGAGGTGTTTGAGGCGTTTTCTGTGGTGTGTGACAGACGGAGATAACAGAACAAACATTGCAGGACGTACGGAAGAGAGGAGAATGTTGGCAGGAAAGTGGCCAATCTGCCCAATGCCAACGTTTTAAGACTAGGAATAATGTTGCTCTGCATTGGTACTGATCAGGGCAGATTGAAAAAGTGTATCTTGGGTCTAGAAAGGTTGGGCACCGCTGATGTTGGTACCTGACCATACTTGTCGGGAACAGGTGTGCGACGACACACACGCTCGTGGGTCACATGTCCAGACAGACTTTTCAGGCTGTTAACAAGCGGGAGCGGTCAAAAGTCAAAGCCGTAATTTTCATTGGTGCCTAACCAATTTTTGGGTATCCTATTTGTTTATTTTATATTAGGATTATTTGACAATGGCGTACAGTTTTATTTAATGGATATTTTTAATTTGATTTATATTGTAGGAATAAATAGAATGTGTCATGTGTCAGACACATCTGATTTGTCATCGCAAGATCCTCATCTCTCCAAGCTTAGGAAAAACATTCTAATATTGTTCATATCGGTGTATTTCAGTACATGGGCAATATGACATCATAACTCAATAATCAGCTCATAACTTACAGAGCAGGTGTTAACAAACAACAGCTTGTCCAGATATCAACAGTGTGAACACAACATTAAATGATGAACTGGTAAATGACTGTGAAAACAGTCAAAATAAATGGTGAAAAAAGCATCAAACTGTCTCGAAGGTAAGAGCTCGCTGAGTTCCATTGTCTTCACATTATGTACAGCGACTTTGCAAATGGCGTTCGGTTACTCACTATTAACCGGACTACTGTCCAGAGGGCACCTGATACTGAATAGCCCTCTCCTCTGAGCTCTTTGGCGTGGTCGAGAGTGAAACTGAGAGGGATCCCATCACAACGGCACGAGAGCCACAGGCGCCACGGACATGTTACGATATCACATCTCATTCTCCTGCTGGAACACTTCCACAAAGCAATCGGGATAAAGCTTTAATGGGCAGAAAGAAGCTTAAATAATAACAACGTGTAAATAGAAATATAAACAGTATATTATATATATAAAAATGTGTATGTATGTATGTTCAAGCCCCACATATACTCCATATGTATCTGTGGTTATATTTGTTCTTTGTCTGTTAGTGTTGGTATGTCTTATAGCTTGGAGCCGACTAAAACATTTCACTGCTATGTACTGTATATACGTATGTGACAAATAAAATCTAAATCTGAATCTGTACAAATAATATACTTTAGCATATAGTGCTAACGCTACCTATTCCATTTACCTGATAAGCCTGAAGTGTACTTAACCATTCCCATCTCACCGGATATACCCCGCTCAGGAAACACGTGCCCCTAAACCTCCGGTCCACCCGTCTCTGCCTCCCCCCACTCCAGGCTGCCCCCTCACCTCCCTCACCTCCCCGTCCGCATCCACGCTCAGCGTCGTCTGGAGCCCGTACCCGGGGGCCACCTCCTACATGCTGACCCTGGCCGTGGTGAACTCCACCGACACTGCACCCGTGACCATCGTCACCACCCAGACGCAGAAGGTGGCGCAAGGACTCCGCCCGGGAACCCACTATGAGGTCACCCTGAAACCACTGTTGTTCTCCACGGTGCTTTGCAGCCATACAGTGCTCTCTCTGACCGGTAAGGAAACACACACACATGTACACACACACACACACACACACACACACACACATACATGCAGATACCCACACACACATGAATGCCCACTTGCAGGCACACACACACACACACACACACACACCATTGTCCATCTTGGGGTATATTTGACGGATTAACTGTGTGTGTGTGAGACGTTTCCGTAATGACGAACACCACCCATATGTCCCAAACAGTGCCGGCCACCTCCCAGATCACAACCGCCGAGGCGGTGTCCAGCTCCTCCATCTGGTTCCAGTGGACCTCGGTGGATGGAGCGGAGCGCTACTTCCTGATCGTGGAGCGCTACACGCTGACGGTGGAGGGAACGCTGTTGGAGCCGGTGTTCAACGGCAGCTTCACCTCCGTCTCAGGGCAGGTGGACGGGCTGAACGCCTCCACCCGATACAACTGCTACGTCTACCCCTACAACGGCGCCGGCTACGGGGCCCAGAGTGGCAGCAAGATAGTCTCAACACGTAGGTCCACACGGTCCACATGAAAATCCGTCAGGTGAATGTGAGCGTATCCAGTCGGACATTGTTATACGGAAATGAAAAACGGCCGTCCAGTTCACCCCCGGCGCTTCTCCGCAGTGGTCCAGCCGCCCACCAACGTGAGCCTGGTGTCCACGGGTCAGAGCACGGCCTCGGTGACCTGGAGCCCCGTGAACAAGGTGCTGCTGTACCGGGTGAAGGTCAGCGACGACGATGACCCCAGCACCCCGCCTGTCTACAGGGACACGGCGCTCAGCTCCATGGACCTCACTGGTCTGGAGCCCTGCTCCACCTACACGGTGGGCGTGTCATCGGTTAACAACTTCCTGATTGCTGGGGAAGCTGCTAACGTCTCGCACACTACAGCCAGTGAGTAGCACCATCCCCCCCCCCGCCGCCTTCTCGTTATGGTTAATCATTTATGGTAAATGGACTGCATTTGTGAAGTGCTTCTATCCAAAGCACTGTACAATGAACACCTCAAATTCACGCATTCATACACACATTCACACACCAACAACAGGTCAAACCATGCAAGGCGACAGCCAGCATGTCGGGAACAGGTAGGGGTTAGGCGTCTTGTTCAGGGACACCTCAACACTCGGAGGAGCTAGGAGGAGCCAGGGATCAAACTAACAACCTTCTGTTTGCCGAACAACCCGTTCTACCCCCTGAACCACTGCGTTCAGGAGAAACGCACATTACACACACATCGAAGCAGAATCTGTCTAGAGTAAGGACATACATCTCTCTCCTCAGCCATCACACCGGTGTCGACGGTCCATGCCGAATACAGCTGTGTGAACGGCATGGTCAACGTGACCTGGGACTTGGTCTTCGGGGCCAACTCCTACCGGGCCACCGCCTTTGACCGCAACGGCACAGGGCTGAGCTGCAACTCGTCCTCCACCACCTGCCAGATCTCCCATCTGATGTGTGGCACTCAGTACGAGGTGCTCGTCACGGCCATCTCGGACGCCTGTGAGAGCATCTCCAACATCTCCAGTCTGTTTGAGACAGGTGAGGAGGGAGATGGGTGGGCCATGGTGGAGTCTGACATTGTCTCATTTGACCCGTCTAGTTTCATTAGGTCAATGTCAAGTTTCATGAGACCTATGTATAGTTTAATGAGCTCCAGTGTTTGCCCTATATGCATTCAGCAGCGGCGTTGCTGAATTGTCAGCGCCACTGCAAATAAAAAAAAGAAATCGCCCTGGAAAAAAAAAAAATATATATATTTATATATATTGTATATATTGTTTTTAGGCCAAGTTCAAGGCACATTTGCACAATGATCTGGTCTCAGCAGATGCCTTGACTCGGTTGGTTGTTATGTAATATTTGGAAGCTCAAACTGTTAATTTTTCCCCAAAGAATCTCACCAGAAGTAACCATTTAAAGGGTTATTTTTCAAAATGTTCTTCCATGTTTTAACTTCCTCTGTTCTCTGTCCCCCCCCCTCAATAGTACCCTGTGCTCCCGTCGGGCGCGAGATATTCCGCGAGTGTGGCAGTAATGCCATTATCTTCAGCTGGCAACCAACCAACAACACCCAATACTACGTGGCCACATCCACGGACAACAGCGGCAAGATGGTGGAATGCAGGACCACCGAGACGGTGTGCTTCTTCACAGACAGCGGCTGCGGTCAGAGCTACCAGTACACTGTGTACGCCATCAGCACGTGCAACAGCGAAGTCAGCCCGCCAGAGTTTGTGGACACATGTGAGTGGTTGAATCAACACTTAAAAGAGAATTGTTAATTAGGCACTTGGCCTAATTAACGAATGTTGGAATCGGATATATATCCTTGCAACCAAAGACTCAATGAGAAAACGTTCTGGTACCATGACACACCAACCAGGATTAGTGTATCATACCAACCCATGGTACACTAACCAGGATTAGTGTATCATTCCAACCCATGATACATTAATACATGATACATAACCCCATTTCTGGAACCTCCCCACCAGCTCCGTGTTTGCCAACCACCGTGAGGACGACATTGAACTGCGAGACTCAGCTGCTGAGCGCCACCTGGGATAGCGTGGCTGGTGCTCTGGACTACATGGTGGAGGCTCAGGGCAACAACGGCGACTATTACAATTGCAGCTCCGCCAACACTAGCTGTGCCCTGGCGTCCCTTCCGTGCGGGGAGCACCTCAGCGTGTGGATCACCGCCTCCAACAACGACTGCTCCACCAACCAAGTGCTGGGGGAGACGGCCGAGACGGGTAAGCACTGGGAGAGGGCACCCATGGGGCAGAGACAAAGCGGGCGGAGTGACTTCCAAAGAAACAGAAGGTCCCTGGCATGAGGAGGTTTGGCCTCTTCGATGCAGGCTTGTTTAGTTCCTCTTTATATGCCGCTCCTCACTTGCCAATTCCCCCTTTTCCCTGATGTGTCTGTAGTCCCTTGCTCCCCCACCAACGTGTCAGCGATTGTGGACTGCAGCCTGGACTCTGTGAGGGTGAACTGGACAGTGGGCAGAGGGGCAGTGTTCTACATCGCCATCGCCAACGACCGCAACGGCGGCCAGCGCAGCTGCAATTCATTAGGCACCAACTGCCTCATTGACGGCCTCCATTGTGGACAGAATTACACCATCAACGTTGTCGCCACTAATTTAAAGTGCAACAGCACCATCAGTGATGAGGTTGCAATAACCACTGGTATGCTGCTGGCAATCAGGGTTTTTTTCAATAGAGGATTGGACATCATGTCTTGATCCTACATATGACATATATTTGAACTCTTTCCATCAATAATTAAATGTAACATGTAACCAGTTATAATCAAAATGAAGGCAGTGAACCCCCCCCCCCCTCCTTCGTCTCATTCCCTGTTCTCCAGCACCGTGTCCTCCACAGCACGTCCAGGGGAAAATAAACTTTGAGGCAAACACTGCTCTCATAGAGTGGCAGAGCAACCAGCCTACAGGCAACTTCACAGCCTTTCTGGAGGACCAGAGTGGGCACCGGCTCAACTGCACCAGCAATAACACGGTTAACAGCTGCCAGATCTCCGCTCTGCCCTGTGGACAGATGTACAACGTCACGGTCCACTATGATGATGGAAGCTGCCCTGTGACCTCCACTGCTACAAGCATGACCTCTAGTATGACATTTTACCATGGTTTCTTATAATGAGCTTGTGTACCGACGAGTGAAGACTTACTTAAAAGCAAGAAGGTTTCCCTTTGCTCACATCCAGGGGTTCGATTCCAAAGCAGAAATGTACCTTTTGATGTTGGGTTTTTGCTGAATAAAAAAATCTAGATCATCCTGATCCATCCAAAATTCCTCCTCCTTCCTTCGTACAGTCCCATGTGAACCAGAGGACGTGCGGACCAGCATCTCCTGTAGGACTGGTGACCTCACAGTCTCCTGGGATGACTCTATACCTGGTCTGAACTACACCACCACCATCACCTCCATGGCAACAGGTCAGCAGGTGTATTGTAACTCAACGGAGATGCAGTGCACCCTGGGTGGCTTGACTTGTGGCAGCACCTACTCCGTCACCGTCTCCTCCATCCACGGAAGCTACGTCAGTTTTCCAAGTGCCAACGTCAGTGTGCAAACAGGTTGGAAATCCACCTATTAGCCTAGCAGAGGCACATCCTTTGCTTTGATAATTTCTGATGATAAACGTTTATATTGCCATAGACTGTTTAAAGTGCCATAGACTACCAACATATGCCAAGTTAAACCCTTTCACTCAATATGTTTATTCTCCTTTAGTGCCATGTAGCCCCAACAATGTCACAGCCACAAATATGTGTGGCCAGACGTCTGTCCCGGTCTCATGGCTCGCTAGCTCGGGTGCTGTTACCTACACTGCCTTCGCTCTGAGCAGCACTGGCCAGAGGACAGAGTGCTCAGCCACCGGAACCTCCTGCATCCTCCAGGACTTCCTCCAGTGCGGACAGGTGTATACCATTGGTGTTTTGGCTGTCGGTGACAACTGCACCAGCCAAGAGAGCCATAATATTTCTTGGTCGTCAGGTAACATTACCCAATAAACAGGACATTAAAATGTATTTAGTATTTCAAAGATGGTGATATATTGGATGTTCATAGCATGAATGTATGGCTCTGATTTAGATTGCCAGTGATGATCTCATCAAATAAATATAAATTATCTTTCCCTCCAAAGTTCCATGTACTCCAGTAAACATCTCTAGCCAGTTCAACTGCTCTACAAGCTCTTCCCAGTTGTCCTGGTCCCCTAGCAGCAATACAGTCACCTACACAGCCACAGCCACAGGACCAATAGGGGAGACCCTGTCCTGTAATAGCTCGATTCCAGGCTGCCTGCTGGGCGGCCTGGGCTGTGGCCGAGCATATAACCTCACTGTGGCTGCCTCCGATGGAACCTGTGCCAGCCCCTTTAGTGCCCCCATCAGGCAAGACTCAGGTACTGAGATGTTGTCTCAAAGCATTTCATGCAAAAAAAAAACTGATAAATCCCAGAAAGGCTATTGAACTAATTTTCTGCCTTTATCAACATATACATCATTTGACATATCTTCTTCCCTCTTCAGCTCCCTGTCAGCCAACCAACCTTACAGCCCGTGTAGACTGTGGGACTGGCATGGGCAATTTCTCCTGGTCTGAGACCCACAGGGTCGATTTCTATACAGTGGAAGTGAATGGCGATGACGGTCACATGGACTCGTGCACCTCCAATGACACTTACTGTGCTGTGAGACTCCACTGTGGTCGCTCGTACTCTGCCAGTTTGGTAGCGTCTGCCGGAGGCTGCAACAGTTCCCAGCATGCCATTAATTTTGACTCTGGTGAGACAGCAACGTTTTAGAACACACTCTCATGGCAGGGCCAAATCCCTGCAACAGAAAGACATTAGACAACGCATTGACCGAATTATATACACATAAAAATATACATTTTTGATGTAAATGAGAAGTGTATTCATGTGGTCAATTTTGTGTCAACGGAACTTCAACAAAATGCAGTTCTGGGCAAATGTTTATGTGTAAAAAATTATCTTCTAGCACCATGTATGCCCGAAAATGTGGTGGCTGTACTGAACTGTACTACCAACTCATTGATGGTGAGTTGGCAAGAGACCCCTGGCTCAGATAACTACACTGCTTTGGCTGTCGGCAGTGATGGTCAAAGGGTTTCCTGTAACACCAACTCCAACTCCTGCCTGGTCCAAGGCCTGCAGTGTGGTCTGACATACGGAGTGGTTGTCAAGTCGTCTTTCACACAATGCGATATCCTTGTTGGCTCCGACTATCAGGTCCAATCAGGTGGGTGCCACTGAGTGTATTTTCTATTTTGATCAATGATGAATAGTAGAAATTAACTAAAGCAAGTCTTTTTTATTGTACTCCTCCATAGCTCCCTGTAAACCTGAACACACCAATGTTGACCTGAACTGTAGCAGCAACATGGTTACTGTAAGATGGGATCCCTCCAGACCCTCTCAGAACTACACTGTTAGAGCAACCAATGCGTCTGGTATGAACTCCACCTGCAGTTCGAGCGAGTCCAGCTGTTCCTTTATGGACCTGAATTGTGGAGAACTCTACACCTTCACTGTGTCCGGACATACAAATGTGTGCATGAGCGAAATGAGCGAACCAATTGATAAAATCACCGGTACAGTATACAACTTAACATATTGATATTCGAAATGTATTGCCCCACCTGTTTTTACATAGCTCTTTCCTTTGCGTTCCATTCAGCTTTATGTCCTCCAACAAACATATCAGCCAATCTTGACTGTGGTACAAGTGAGGCCCTGGTAACCTGGCACAGTGCTACCAGGAACACCACGGCCTACAATGTTGAGGCAAACAGCACTAGTGGACACTTCTCTTCCTGCAGTACCATTGGCCTGTCCTGTAGCCTTAACAATCTGGTGTGCGGGGATGAATACACCGTGGTTGTTATGGCTATGGATACCGGTTGTTCTGGACCAGCAAGTGTTCCGATGAATCTTACTACAAGTAAAGCGTTGCTTTATGAAATTCTATATAATAAAATCAAGTTATGATTATAATTTTAAATTATTCCAATTATTAATCAAAACAATTCCACAAATCCATAGCTGGACCATTTAAACTGTCTATAAAAGTATGCATGGATTCCACATATCACATATTTTTTGTATTTCTCAGGTCCCTGTATCCCTAACGCAGTAGTTGCCAATGTGGAATTTAATTCTAGTTTTGGCTCAGTTAGTTGGACTGCGAGCAATGGAAATTACATGTACATCGCTGTGGCAACTGGCCGTGATGGACAAACCCACCAGTGTGTGACAAATGACAGTTCCTGCACCTGGGATGACCTACACTGTGGAGAGGTGTACACTGTCCAAGTGATGGCAAGGAATGGCAACTGCACTAGTCTGCCAAGTAACGATTCTGTCATTCATACGGGTATGAGACCATTCCATTCTTCATGCTACATTTACTGGAGATCCTAATATGATTGTTAATTTCCTGATCACATCCATTTCCGAATGCCTAGGTCAGTGTATGCCCCAGGAAGTGGTCACAACTGTGGATTGTAACTCTAGCATTGCCTTAGTTAGTTGGACTGCTAGCAACGCAAGTGACACATACATCGCTATGGCAACAGGCCTTGATGGCCACACCCACCAGTGTGAAACAACGAACAACTCCTGCACCTTGGACGACCTACACTGTGGTGAAGAGTACACTGTCCAATTGATTATAAGGAATGGCAACCACACACGTTTGCCAAGAAACGGCTCTCTTATTCATACAGGTACAAAACGTTTACACTTATCATAACCTTGGAAAATATTTCAAATCTATTTAAATTTGACGTATGGCTTGGAGAGATAACAAAAAATGAAGTCCATACCCTTCTTTGAATCCCTAGGTCCCTGTATTCCACTGGAAGTGATCACCAATATAGCATGTAACGCTAGCATTGGCTCAGTTAGTTGGAGTGCTAGCAATGCAAATAACACATATATCGCTGTGGCTACTGGCCTTGATGGCCATATCCACCAGTGCTTAACAAATTTCAGCTCTTGCACCTGGGATGACCTACACTGTGGTGAGGTGTACACCATTCAAGTGGTAGCAAGGAATGGACACTGCACTAGTCTGCCAAGTAATGGTTCTGTCATGCATACGGGTAAGAGACCATTCCACAAATCAGTAATTTCATGCTACAATTGAGTTGGCTTTCAGTTTAAAGCACTTTCCAGAGCTCCTACTATAATTGTTAATTTCCTCTTCACATCCATTTGCAAATGCCTAGGTCCGTGTATGCCCCAGGAAGTGACCACAACTGCACAATATAACTCCAGTAATGCCTCAGTTAGTTGGACTACTAGCAACGCAAATGACACATACATCGCTGTGGCAACTTGCCTTGATGGACATATCCACCAATGTGTCACAAATTCCAGTTCCTGCACCTGGGATGACCTACACTGTGGTGAGGTGTACACTGTACAGGTGATGGCAAGGAATGGCAACTGCACCAGTCTGGCAAGCAATGGCTCTGTCATTCATATGGGTACAATACCTTTCTACACAATGGAATTGGCTTTCTTTTTTCACGCATGGTTTCCATTAAAAGTTACGCCTTAGTAACGCCAAATGCCTGTTAAATTTATGTTCACATCATTTGTCGATTCCCTAGCTCCATGTATGCCCCAGGAAGTGGTCACCAATGTGGAATGTAACTCTAGTATTGGCCTGGTCAGCTGGACTGCAGGAAGCCATGAGACATATATCGCTGTGGCAACAGGCCTTGACGGCCACACCCACCAGTGTGAAACAACAAACAGCTCCTGCACCTGGGACAACCTACACTGTGGTGAAGAGTACACTGTCCAATTGATTATAAGGATTGGCAACCACACCAGTCTGCAGAGAAACGGCTCTGTTATTCACACGGGTACAAGATATTTACACTCATCCTAAACGTGAACACTACTCTAAGTCTAATTTACTTTGATGTTTGATTTCAGGAGATAATAACAAATTGTTTATATGCACTCAAATGTTTCAATCCCTAGGCCCCTGTATTCCGCAAGAAGTGGTCGCTGATATAGAATGTAACTCTAGTATTGGCACAGTTAGTTGGAATGCAAGCAATGGAAATGAGACATACATCGCTGTGGCAACTGGCCTTGACGGCCATACCCACCAGTGTTCCACAAATTACAGTTCCTGCACCTTGGATGACCTACACTGTGGTGAGGTGTACACTGTTCAAGTGACGGCAAGGAATGGACACTGCAGTAGTCTGCCAAGTAACAGATCTGTCATTCATACGGGTATGAGACTTTTCCACAAATCCATGTCTGCCTGCAAAAATGTAACTGTCTTTCATTTCGACACATGGTTTCAAGAGATCCTCATATGGTTGTTCAATTCCTGTTTCCATCCATTTCTGAATCCCTAGGTCCCTGTATTCCACAAGCCGTGGTCGCCAATAAAGAATGTAACTCTAGCATTGGTTCAGTTAGTTGGACTGCTAGCAACGGAAATTACACATACATCGCTGTGGCAACAGGCCTTGACGGACACAGCCACCAGTGTGTCACAAATTACAGTTCCTGCACCTGGGATGACCTACACTGTGGTGAGGTGTATACCGTTCAAGTGACGGCCAGCAGTAGACACTGCTCTAGTCTGCCAAGTAATGGTTCTGTCATTCATACAGGTATGAGACTATTCCACAATTCCATGACTTCAAGCTACAATTACAATGTCTTTCAGTTTAATGCATGATCTCCAGAGATCCTAATGGAATTGTGTATTTCTCGTTCACATCCTTTTCCGAATGCCTAGGCCCTTGTATGCCGCAGGAAGTGGTCACAACTGCGGAATGTAACTCTAGTAATGCCTTAGTTAGTTGGAATGCAAGCAATGGAAATGAGACATACATCGCTGTGGCAACTGGCCTTGACGGCCATACCCACCAGTGTTCCACAAATTACAGTT
>JAOPJJ010000134.1:11310612-11329883 GCA_027122795.1 Enchelyopus cimbrius
GGTGAGGTGTACACTGTTCAAGTGACGGCAAGGAATGGACACTGCAGTAGTCTGCCAAGTAACAGATCTGTCATTCACACAAGTATGAGACCTTTCCGCAAATCCATGTCTTCATGCTACAAATAAACTGTCTGACTGTTTGATGCAAGGTCTCCAGAGATCCTAATGTGATTGCTAATTTCACTTTCTCATTCTTTTCCGAATACCTAGGCCCTTGTATGCCGCAGGAAGTGGTCACAACTGCAGAATGTAACTCTAGTATTGCCCTCGTCAGTTGGTCTGCGAACAATGGAAATGAGACATACATCGCTGTGGCAACTGGCCTTGACGGCCATACCCACCAGTGTTCCACAAATTACAGTTCCTGCACCTTGGATGACCTACACTGTGGTGAGGTGTACACTGTTCAAGTGACGGCGAGGAATGGACACTGCAGTAGTCTGCCAAGTAACAGATCTGTCATTCACACAGGTATGAGATCTTTCCGCAAATCTATGTCTTCATGCTACAAATAAACTGTTTGAAAGTTAAATGCAAGGTCTCCAGAGAATAGAACATTATTTTGCATTTGTATGGGTCCCAACACTGACGTTAATTATCTCTTATTTGCCCTCTAGCTCCCTGCCAACCACAGGGTATCAATGGCAGCATGGACTGTGTAACCAATTCAGCCTGGATATCATGGAACTCAAGCCAAGGGGCAACCAGCTACACAGTGGTTTCTCTGGATGAAGACGATCACAGATTAAACTGTACCACCTCTACAGGCACTGTTTGTGCTGTAGAGGATCTCGCTTGTGGTGCTCAGTATTCGTTTAGCGTAATCGCTGTTAACAGCTTTTGCACCAGTATGCCCAGCACTGCCATCGGACTGGAGACAGGTACTACATAACATGTAGCTAGTTTTTTGATAAAGACATGACTGATCATGACAATATGCCATTTGTGTTTACTGTTTTCCACTCTGGTTTGGATATTATTTATGTCATATTGTTTTAGTAGGAGACATGGATCTGTAAGACTGTAACTGACGACCATAAAGCATTTCAGATCAACATCGTGTAGACTTAGCCTGGTGATACCAGCTATGTACTTCCGCCCGATTTTATTTAGCTGAATAACAGAAGAGAATTGAAGTCAAAGGTTGGTAATGGCCAGGCTAGTGTAGACTGGCCACAATAGAAAAACGTAGGTTTTCCTCTGTAGAGTATTTTTTATTCCAAAACAGGAATCAAGGCGTAACTCCACCCTCTGCAGTCGTGCTTTCCAGCATTATCATATATCAACATAATTGTACCCTTCAATATCATTCAATGCCAATCACAGTTTGCTCTTTATTGCTCATTATTATTAAACCTCCAACCATCCAACACAGCCCCCTGTTCCCTCTCGGCCATCACTGCAACACCTCAGTGCCACAACTCATCCATCCTTGTTGTCTGGGAGACCATGGCGGGAGGCGACGGGCACACCCAGTACACCGCCACAGCGGAGGCCAGCGACCGAACGTACTTGGTCTGCAATACCACCGACACCCACTGCACTCTATGGGGAGCGCACTGTGATCTACACTACACCGTCATAGTGGCCGCATCCTCTGACCAGTGCAGTGGACTTCGGAGTCCGCCTTACAAAATTAGCATGGGTATGTGTTGATTGAATGTGTGCGGTTCCCTTTTTATCTCCTGGAGTTGAAGAATGTGCTTATTTGCAGCGCTTACAGTACATGTGTGTCTCGTTTATTGTCTGGCACAGAGCCCTGCCCACCACGAGACCTGGTGGTGAACGCGTCCTGCGGGGACAGTACACTGGTGTCCTGGCGGCCCTCCCCAGTGGCCGAGGCCTACCTTGTTACTGCCAGGGCTGCTGGTGGCCACGTGCACACGTGCAACACCAGCTTCAGCAGCTGCAGCCTGTCGGACCTCCACTGTGGCCAGCAGTATTTTCTGTCTGTGACCGCAAGCCACGAAAACTGCTCAAGCACGGCTGGTCAGAATTTCCCCATCAACACAGGTATGCCGAGTCCATATCGTGTCAAATACATTTTACGAGATATGTGTTTGTTCATTACGTCAACCGAAGATAATTCAGCACGTGTGTGAAGAATCAATGTATTGATTGTCCATATCAATACATCTTCTACCCTTCCATCCTCCAACTACCTCCAGGGATTTGTCCGCCAGACGGTCTCTCTGTCAGCATCGACTGTCCCAATAAGTTGGCAGTGCTCTCCTGGACCACCGTCAGCGGTGCGGTGGTCTACTCTGCCTCGGCAGAGACCGCAGAGGGCAGCACGCTGTTCTGCAGCAGCAGCTCAGAGCCCACATGCCGCATAGAAGGCCTCCAGTGCGGAGCCCAGTACAACTTCTCCGTGCAGGTCTCCGACGGGACATGCAACAGCTCTGTCAGTGAGCCAGTGCTGGCTGGAGGAGGTACATCAGATGTTCACTCATAATTTATCAATTAATTGTGTTGGGTTTAATTGGTTTCTTAAAACTAAGTTCACGGGGCAGCACAGTCTAGTGGTGAGGCTCTTTGACTGCCAAGTTGCCCCCCCGCCCCCACCCCTGCTCATTTAGGACATGTTAAAAATTGTCTCACCAATGGCTGTCTATCCGGTCCAGTCCCCTGTCCTCCAGAAGATCTTCAGGTGCAGCCGTTGCCCATGCAAAGTGCAGTACAGCAGCTGCTTTTTGAGTGGTCTCAGGTTGCCTGTCCAGATGTCCAGTACCTTCTGGGGCTGACCGGAAGCCTCTTAGGGGACAACCAAGCGCAGTTTGACCTCTCTTCCTATTGGACAAACTCCACCAATTTTGAAATGCCCCTACCGTGCGGCTCATCGTACCGTGCTGTGGTGCTCGGCAGAGGACCCGCCGGCACCAGTGCGCCCTCTCAGGCTTTAAATGGGACTACAGGTACACTTTTCTTTCTCCTGAGCCTTTGCCTTACCTCAAACATTTTAGACTCAAACACACTCAGGCTCAAGCTCTTGAGCCTGAATATCTCAAATGTTTAAGTTTGAGCCTGAGTATATAAACATGTAGATGAAAAAATAGGATTCAGTCTCTATCACAGCCTTTCCAGGTTAGTCAATGAATGAATGCATTTAAGTGATAACGTGCAACAGTTTAGTTGTTGCCGTAATGTTTAAACATGGAATTGGTTCTAGAATATCCCTGTTTCCTCTCTTTGATAAAACTTCCATTCTGCCTGCCCCAGCTCCATGTTCACCCACATCCGTGACGTTCAATGGCAGCACCAGCTCGGCCGTCCTCTCGTGGGACGCCTCTGTGTATGCCACCTCCTACACAGTGTACGACTCCCGGACGGCGCCCCCGGGCCAGGTGTGCAGCGTCTCGGCGCTCACCTGCAGGCTGGCCGGCGTCCCGCAAAGCAGCATACTCATCACCGCCAGCAACGCAGCGGGCGAGAGCGACTCTGCACCTGTACATAGTGGTAGGTGTTGCCTCGTTGGGTATACAAACACACGTCTGCATGCAGGTGCAGCTCACGAAATGCTTTAGTTTCATAATGCTGATGGAATATACTCAATGAATAGATGTGCCATTATTCATAATTTCCTGAGCTACCATAATGACCTAGCGATGACACCTCTGTGCTATACCTCAACACTGTGTAAACATAACGGATAAACTCTTACAGTGGTAGTTTCACGTAGACGGAGAAGCCTCAGGGAAGACATCAACGGTGAGTTTACCATTTTTGGGGACAATTTCACCTTATTTTTCCATAATTTCAAAGCCTTCAACGATGTCCTTATTATTATGAAGACCACTAAAAAAGATACCACAGATCTTAACAAACATGCAGAACCCATTTATACTTTAACAATAATTTGACATTCAATGTTTACATTTAGTTTGAAATGATTGCTATAACATCCTGTTCATCTGCCAGCAGAACAACAGTCAGACGCTGCCCGTGGACAGGGAGGGCACAGGCACTGACCTCAGACCAGACTCCATCTACTGCCTGTCAGCATGGGCTGAGAGCTCTCACTCTGCCGGGCCTCACTTAAACCCCAGTGTGTTCAGACGCCATAGGCCCGGGCTGTGGGAGCAATTACCCTCATTGGAAGATCATTTTGTCTGTGCTACAAAAAGCAGAGCAGTAAGCACTGTGATCGTAGTTTTTATTAGATGTGATTACCGATCAAGAGAATAGGATGTAGGTGTACTTTTAACCTGCCATGTTATCTATCTAAAGATTATCTCAAGAGATTCACAGGGAATTGGAAGCAAGTGGAATATTTGCATGTTGTCCAAGCAGACCTACAGGTAGACATCTGGGTTAAAACCCAATCCTTTCGACTAAGGGTCCAACACATTAACAACAATGTATGGGGATACGCGCAAATATTTTCATGTGTATAAAATTGACAATGGGAATATTTATTTATGAATCATTCAGGAAACTGTACCTGCTCCAGCTCCGTATTATAAACTGCCTTGATTTTGTAGTGAGCCTCCTATGGCTAGATGATTAACCTGGTCTCCATGAGGTGAGGGTACGAGACCTTGAATTCGCTGTTATTTTACCCTTGTACATTAGTAAATATAAAGCTTTATATCTGTCACTGTTTATTATTGTCACATTTTTGGCATTAAATTATCCTGAGAACACTAAAGTGGTATGTGTGTGTTTCTCATTTCAATTGAATATTTAATGAAGGCAAAACAGACCTATTCAGTAAAAGTATTTTATTAGAAAAAATGCAACAGAGCGATTACCCCAACAGCATCAGGGGTTTGCGGTACGAATCCCCGTCTTTGGGGGCGCTCTACGGGACAAAACCTTCTCAGACCCATTATGTACAATGCCATAGAATGTCAGGAGAAATGTCATAGAAAATTAAAATTACTTTTCAAATATCAGACTAACAGTGTTCTAAAAGTGAAAAAAATGGCAGAAAATGAACATCAACCAAAACAACAAGTAGGCCCGATTAGGCCATGTCATGTCCCTCGTGCCGACAACTCTTGTGTGGGGCAGAGTTGAAAGAACAGAACGATCCGGAACACCCGGAGGACTTGAGGGGTATTGCTCTAGGAGGACATCTTGTCGTTGCTGTGGCTCCGTCTGCGCTCGGCGTGTTTGGCCCGATCACTGCTGGACTCTTTGTGCCGATGGCTCTTCTCTTTGCTGCCGCTCCGCTTGTGGGAGCGCTGCTCCCCCTCCCTCTCCCGGTCCCGGCTGTGCTCCCCCTTCGCCCTCTTATCCTCCCCCCCGCCCTCCGTCCGGCTGCTCTTGTGCCGCCTCTCCCTGCTCCTGCTCTTGCTGCCGCGCTTGGCCTTCCGGTCCTCGCGGTGGCGGTCGCGGTCCTCCTTGTGGCGCCGCTCCTCCCCCTCGCCCCTGCTCTTCTTGTCCCGGGACCTCTCTTGCTCCTTGTGGTGCTCCCGATCCTTCCTCTTGCTCCTGTCATTCTCTGGCCCCCCGTCCCGCTCCTTGTCTCTCCTCTCCCCCCTCTTTTCCCGGCTGACGCTGGGGCTCTTACGCCGCTCGCGGTTACGCTCGGCACTGCGGGACCGGCGTCTCTCCCTGTCCCCGCCACCGCCGCCTCCTCCTCCTCGTTCCCCTCCTCCTCGTTCCACTATGCCTCCTCCTCGTTCCACTCCGCCTCCTCGCTCCCTGTCTCTATCTCCCCTGCCCTCCTTTTCTTTCCTCTGGCGGTCTCGCTCCCGCTCCAGCTCCCGGTCGAAGCTGGGCCCGTGGCGCTCTCGCTCGCCGTGGCGGCTGGGTGACCGCGACCGCTTGGGGGATCGCCGTGGGCTGGGTGTTCTCCTGGGGCTCCTGGGGGGACAAGTGAAGACACACGTTACAGCCGGCCCTCCAGACGGGACCAGAGGAAGGATCACAAAGCTCTACGGCCGGGGGGGGGGGCAACCCGGCCGCATGAACCTCGAACGGCGGCGGCGCTCCACTGGCCTGACGGGTTCCGCGGGCGGCGCCTCCTCCTCCACGGGCTCCGGGGCCGGTACCTTACGCGGCCGAGCCTTCATCTGCTGGTCGATCATCTTCTGCACGGGCACGGGGATGCGGGGGAACAGTGTGGAGAACCACTCCAGCTTGGTGAGGAAGGAGCGCAGCATCTCTCCAACAGACATCATGCAGCCGCCACCTGCCTTCACATCCAGCTCCTGCTCAGAGGGACACACGGGCGCACGCGGCCATCAGCGTGTGTGCGTGCCACGTGGTACAGGTCTGTCTGAGGTCAGGGTGGCTTTAGATGGAAAGTATTTTTGTGATGACCAAATACTGAAACTTCACCTCTGTTCATCCAGCTTAATTTTCTCAAAGATCAGTCAAATGTGTCTGATTTGAATTGGAGATGGGAACATATGTTCACTTAATGCTAGTTTCTTTCTGAGTAGCATTCTCCCCAAGTCTGGATTAACAAAGTGGGGAGAACTATTCAACCTGAAAATGTGTTGGTCTTTTTCATGTCTGCCTCGCTCTCTTCCCTTCCCCCCCCCCCCGCCCCACACACACACACACGTGACTCCATCTCCCAGCTTCTGCCTCCTCACTGTCACTTTTGTTCACCACTGATCCTGGCCACAGTGTAGAGACAGACTGGAGTATGTCAGCAAGTGCACGGATTGAAATCAACTTCATATGGTAGAGAACAGCCGTTTTGCACTCACACACGCAAACCCACAGTGCTGAGAAACATTATCCAATTCACCTGCTGCGCAAGGGGCATCTAAAGAAAAGAACAGGGGAATTAACCACTTTGGTAGGAGGTCATGTGAGCAGTTCATATGCTTTGCATCAGTACACCATCGTAAGCCTGGTTGCACAGACCATGAGTCCAAATAGGATTTGAACCCAGCGTACTGACCAAATACAAATGGTTCAAACAAACTGAATGCGCTGAATACATATGCATCGTCTACATTGATCCCATTTGATGGTCTTGCAACAAGTCTGTGCAACAAGTCCTAGTGGCATGTCATCATAACGAGAGGACATGCCTTCAGGTCACATTGGACTACAAGATGTTCTGTTTCATACTCACCCCTGTTTAACCAGCAGTGCAGCAATGATCAAATTTAGCTTTAAATGAAACTTTACAGACTGGAGGAGAATTGAGCCAAATGAAGACAAAGGTGAGAGTCAGCTATGAGCATCACAACAAGAACAGGGTACAAAACATCTGCCGTGCCAATGCTGTGTCACCATTCATGAAAAGAGCTGCTAAGAAAAGATAGAAACATTAAATCATTACCCGTGGGGACATACCTCCTCATCATCCAGGAAGCCATCATACCAGTCCACCAGGTCAGCGGGGGGCTGGGTGTACCTGTCCATCAGAAACATGTTTGAGGAGGAGGCCATAGGCCCAGCCGAGTGGACTGGAGACACTAAACAGCACCATTGATAATACATAAATGGTATATTCGTCTTTGCTACTGCAATGTAATGACAAAATGAGGTATGAAGTGGGGATCATAATACCTTATGTACATGAAGCCAAGGGCTCTGATGTAGGGTGAGTCTGTGTGGGTGATCAGACCCATCACCTGTTTGCGTGTCATTTTGAGGGTAAATAATTTGTACAGCAGACAGAACGCTGTGGACACAATACCACCCGTTCCAACTCCACGCACCTGAAAAGTAAATGTGCACTTGTTACTGACATGCCATGTATGAAGAAACCCCACTACTTTCAACAGACTTAAAACACAAATCTGCACGTAACATGAAACACAACAGTTCCCCGTCAATGCAACATGAAATGACACACCTTTCAGAAACACTATGTACTAGAATTGGTAAGTTAAAAAACCACGTACTTCTCACTTACCCCTCCGCACATTCCAGTTTGACCAGCGGTCTTCCTACTTCCTTTTTCCCAGGGTTCAACATGATTCACCTGTAGAGGGTCAGTATTAGGCACTGAAGTATGGCACACACCGTAAGGGTAGTTCATGGAGGCCAACGTTGTACCCCCCGTCCCGATTCAAACTGAAGATGCTAACGCGGCAACGTTTTAGGTTTATTACGGTAATTATTTTCAATCTGGATTTAAATCAAGGTTATCATTACGAAGTACAAATGTAATGAATTACTAGTAATTTCACAATAGACATCATCTCGAAACCACACAAGGAAGTGTAATAAGGCAGGTAGCTAACGGTTACAGCGCTAGCATTAGCTTCAAGGTTAGCACATTAGCATTAGCCACAGGGTTTCAGTACCTTAAAGTAGATTTCATCCACGACCTCGTGGTACGTTTTTAGTTCATACAGTTGAACTTTGAAATAGGGCGAAGACAGCACATTGGTGAGGATCATGGGATTGAGGTTCATGGTTTTCTCGTTGCCCCACAGGGGCAGTACGTTCCCATGTTTCCCGGGCGCAGACTTGCTAATGGCCTGCTGCTGATTCCCGACGTTAGCCATGATGGCTGAATGACGCGCCGCTGTGATGGCCCACCGCGTTCGTTTTCCTTTACAATCCCATCAAAACTATCTCAACATGTGTTGATAAATGATCCCCGTCAATAGATTGGGGAAATATGTTTTGATAAATAACGGCGGGAACGGCGCGGCGATGCTGCAATGGAAGCGGACCGTCAACAAGAGTGCTGCAGTAGTCTGGACGTTGTCGAACGTAACGTGTGCGTCACTCAGAGTACGTAAGATGCGTCTCCCACCACGCACAGTACGTAAGATACGTCACCCGTCACGCACAGTACGGAAGATACGTCACCCGCCACGCACAGTATCGCTCCACTTCAGCCCCATAACATTTTGGTTCCGTTAATTTAAATAAATAATACGACACCAAAACAAATACAAAGGACATTACATATAGCCGCATCCAATAAAATATGCTGTACAATATTATATAAAATATTCTGAATAGGTTCCATGGGTCTATGCAATAAGTTTATGATGAAGTTAATTATTAATTACAAATATCGCCATATGTTTGTCACAGAGTAAAAAGTAAGTAGTATAGGCTAAGTATTATAGGCTAAGTTAAGTAAAAACAAGTTGTTCGCGTGGAAAGGTACCTGCCAGTTAAACTCATATTTTACCCCTACAGAATTAGTGTAACGTATAAGTTATACTGACCTAAATTGTGATTATTAAGGCGAGTATAACTTGTAAAACCTGGAACTGATGCCTTTCTCAGGCCTACATTGTCTTTATTCAGTATAAGCTATCTTCAAGTATTTAACTACAACTTTATCACGCTTTATTACATAGAACTTTAACGCTATAAGTGTAGGTAAGCAGGGCTCTCAAGTTTTGGAGACCGGCAAGAGTGAGATCCCACCCCAACCCACCCTTGAAAAATACAAATAATTCCAGGATAACTTTTCTCATTGGTTGTTGCAATAACTCATCCCCAGATACAAACATGCCATTTTCTGCCATTAGCAGGTTCAACTGAAAAGATTTTCTTCTGAGTGAGAAATACAAACTGTGTGACGTGTGAAAGGGTTGAAATGTGTGTCTCAGGATTGAGAGCCCTGTGTCTTAACATCTCAGGGATACGGAAAGCCAATGGGGCCCGGTTTTGAGGCGAAATGTCTCAAAATGGCTAAGTAGATCACATTACCAGACACACATTAGCCCAATGCACCCATTTATGAAGCAACCAAGCTAGTTTCTCCAACTGCAGTGGCTGGGCTTTTTAACAATCACCATTTTCCCTGTAAGCCATCTCTCTGGTGATTAGCCTTCAAGTTAATCAGTAGTATTCAGCATTTATTAGGCGCTCTAGTGAGAAGCAGAAAAGTTCCAGACCAATTATTGGTTCTAGTATAGGACATTATACGCAAGGACAAGCTAGAGATGCGACACACGAGTCACCTCACCCAGACGCATCTGACTCCCTACACTTCAAGGCAGCAAAGAAGGAGCAAAGTCGCCAAAGCAGCAAGAATGTCTACCGGACCAGTTGTCTGAGATTGGGAGTTTGATTTATTTAATTAAGAATAAGACCAGCTAAACACTTTTTTGTTGTTTAAATGTTTGCTTTTGTTGTGAACTAAATTCTTGGAAGTACAGGTTGTTTACTTGACCAGTCGATTGAATTAGCTATAGAGTTAATACTTTGTTTGGTTTGACTTTACTTTTATTACAAAGATAATACTTACAGGATACAGCTCTTGCTGTCTGTCAATGTGCAATAATAAATACGATGGTTATGTACAAGCACCTGTCTGTTCTACTCATTTCAACTGACCAAAAACCGCTAAAAATATCAAAATTCTTTGACATATAGCAACTTTTTTTTTAAACAGGAACACAAATAGTTACATTCCCTAGAAACAAGTTACTTTTATTATTGAATCAAGTTAATTACTTTTTGGATCAAGTAGTGAGTAACTACAACTAATTACTTTTTAAAAGTAACGTTAGAGTGAGTGAATGAGAGAGTGTGAAAAGAGTGTTGGTGTTGCATGTTTACAGCCTGCGCGCAATGTTGTTCCCAATATGAGCATGACATACGTCACGACCAAAATCTAGCGATTGGTTGTGGCAGATCCTGAGTGACACTGGGCAGATCAAATAGTTTTAAACTTCAACAGACACCTGCCTTCCAGTGAGTTAACGTGTTTCAATGAGCGATTCCAGACCTTGTGTACGAATGAAATGAAATACGATGGTCTGGTTGGACCAGGCTATGAAAACACGGTCCCCCGCCACACTACAGCACCCTCTACGTGTGCGCATTATATAGGAGGTGTGCGACACAAGTGAATTTAATTAAGGGCTAATGAGATAGAACGCTCTGTGATTGGCTTTCAATCAGAAACTCGAAACGAGATCGAGGAGTAATCGATCAATTCTATTTTAACTTTTTTTTGGGTTGCAGTTGTACATAGGCAAATAACTATTACTCATATCAAAAAATGCATACTTGCAATTTTACTTCATGGGAAAATGCTAGCCTGGTCCAACCAGACCGAAAATTGAGCGGAAGTACGTAGGTGGGCGGTAGGAAAATGCTGTTTTGTGTCAGTCAAAAAGGAACAAAGACAACCATAGAAAAAAGATTTCTAGAAAAGAAAACATAGACATTTTTTTTTAATTAACTGCATCGTGATTGTTGACAAAAGTACTAGATATGATCAACAATCTAGTCATATACACCCTTTGACCACATTTCAAATGTATTTTAGAAAACAAAGAGTGCCTTGTCTAGAACCCTTACCTTCAAAATAAATAAGTTTCATGTCATTTAAAAAAATAGAATTTAACGTCCAAGACTAACATCCTATGTGTTATATTATTATATCATAAGGAAAGGAGGAGGAAAAACACAGCATAACATAACATTATTTTCAGAAAGTGGTAGGGACAGGTGTACACTGATCTGAGGTCAGACAGACTTTGCTGTGGATACCACTAGATTCGAACATTCAGAACACACGTGGGTGTGTGAGTGACGACGCGGAAGCGCTGCTCTCCATGGCTAAGGACCAATCACATTCTGTCTGATATTGTGGCAACGACCAAAAGAAAATGTGCCTTTGTTTGATTATTGCACAGGACAAATAAATTGCACAAATATCTTCCTGTAATTGAATGAGGTGATGTTATCATTTCAGGATTTAGTAAAATAAGTAAAACAGATAGCTAAACATGCAAACATGCACAATGGAGAAAAGGGTCACTTAAATTACAGCCATTCTAGCTGAAAAGATGGCGGCTTAAATTCCGCTCTTGGAAAGGCCAGCCTTCCCCTCAAAAGCCCCTCACCTCTGATAGATTGTTTTATTTAGTGATCAAGAGGAGTATTACTATTCAATGAGAGCTCTCAGGCACGATTCTCTATCACTGTGCTTACGGAAGTGCAGCTGTGCAGCCTTCTTAATCTCGTTTTTTTTAACTTCCTCTGTCTCGGTTGAATAAGAGATCCATATCATGTTTTGTCAGTTTAAGGTTTGTATGAAAAATGAAACCAGCATTTTTTTCCTCCACACCTTGTCAGTTACAAACAGTAGATACAGAACAAGCTCTACAACAGCCTGTTGAACGGAAAAACACCCACGCACATCCTGAAACAGTACCCAGTGGTACATATACCCAGCATGTCTCTGTGCTTTCATACAGTAACACATGATTTACCAAATAGTCTACAAACCCTGTATTGCTCGATTCTATAATTCACCGTTTTCTTCTGCAGTCTCAGCACAGCGATTGACAGAATTTTAAAAGTGCAATAACAAAAAGACGGTTTAATCTCAGGTAGCGCAGACGCCCAGATATGCAATGTGTTCTCACAACACTAGGGAGGTCTCCTGCCCCAGATCCTGCTGAAGGCTTGACCGTCCTCTGGTCCTCTGGTCCTCTGGCCCCTCTCCCTAAGTCCCTGTGGGTCCTCCGGGTCCGGGGGCCTCATTGGCTGACGTAGTCACTGCTTGATCACCACCTGCTCAAAGGCACCAGCTCCCACCCTGAGAGAGAGAACAGGAGACCACGGATCAGCGGACACATTCTACGACCGGCACACACAGAACACAGACCACAGATGCATTACAAAAATGATCCTGTCCATGTCTGTTACCATGGCAGCAACATTTCATTTAGCAGGACTGTGTTTGTGTTGATTAAGTACACTCTGTGTACTGTTTACTTTGGATCACACATGCTAAAGTTATTCTTATCTACTACATGTGTACAACTGTTCCCCCAACCAAGGGCATGTTTTAAAAAATGTGTTTATTTACAACTGTAACAAATGCTTATATAATGGAAATGCATGATGTCCCTTATCTCTAAGCGTGTGACATCACGTCATGACATCACTTCATACGTACCGAGTGTGTTGGCTCCCCAGAGCCGTGCTGCCCCCGGGGCCCACGAACAGCCTGAGGCCCTCCTCTGTAGCACACACACCCACACACAAAGAGAGTCACAGAGAATTGGTTGAATTAATACCAGCATAAATATACTTACATGTACGTAGTAATGGGCTTGGGCTTACTTACATTCCATAAGAAATATCAATGAATACAACTATCCCACTACAATGTACTAGTAAGTAGAGCCCATATCCACTGATCCAGGTGTGGTTGTAACTCTCTGTCCTATGTGCTTCATGAACAGCAGTGATAGTGAGACCATAGTAGATAGACCATAGTGTGACTCTAGGTGTGACTCCAGAACACAGTGTGCTCTACAGAAGCATGAGAGGTTAGATGTTCACACCCTCTGCGCTGGAGTCCAGGTAGCCGTGGCTGAAGTCCTGGCTCTGCAGGATCTTCTCGATGATGTCATCAGCGTCGACCCGGGTGGCGTCCACCCTCTTCAGCTGGTTCTCCATGGAGTTCTGCTTGACCGGGTGCCTGGGAGGAGGGGGTCAGGAATACTTGTTGCCTTGACGATCGCAATTCCTACCCAATCTCATTAAACACGTTACCATAAACCAAGCACGATAACATCAGGTTGAGACTTGCATCTATGATAGTAATGAAAGTAAATATTAAAACAGACCTCAGATATAGACATAGATATAGAGTCTGTCTAAATGGGGCCGTCTATGTCTTTACAGAACGCTATTATCTCTTCAGTCGTACCTCTACATTAAAGGTTGTATCAGTGATTCTAGGCCGAAACATAAATGATCACATTCATCTGATGTTTCCTCAAGATCCGCTGGCTTGTCTTTGTAGGCAGCCTATATTCGAGATCATAAACAAAACCAAATGGTATTAGTAAACAAACTGCAGAATGGCTGATACAACCTTTAAGCTCTGGGGTGAACGCTCTCTGTTACCGTAGAGGCCGGGCCGGCGTGGAGGGTCTCTCGCCAGCGTGGCCGGGGGTGAGAGGGGTGACGGGGGTGAGCGGGGTGAGCCCCGGCGGCTCATTGCCGGCCTCCAGGATGCTGCCGATGCCCGTGGAGGTGGACCCCCCAGACGGGCTCCGGCGGCGGCCCAGCTCGGCCGGGCTGGAGGAGCCGGAGTGGTTGGTGCTGTACCCTTGGGGGGAGTGGGCGGGGTGTTGTGTGAGTGACAGGATGGGTGAGGTGTTGTGTGTGTGTGTGTGAGAGAGAGAGAGAGAGAGAGAGAGAGAGATTGCGTGTGTGTGTATGTGTGTGTTGGTGAGGGAAGGTGAGGGCGTGAGAGAGCCAGAGGAGAGGGCAAGAGAGAGAGAGAGAGTGTGTGTGTGTGTGTGTGTGTTAGGGCTGTCAACAAATATTCAAAATTTGAATATATATTCAAATAGTTTTTAAAAACAGACATTCGAATGTGAAAAGTAATATTCGAATGTGGAAAAACACACCCGCGCCAGCCGCGGCACGTTCTAAAACGTCAATTAATGTTATATTTAACATTAATTTAAACGACAACGATCACTGAATGAAGCCTGCCATTTTTGGGACAAGAGAAAAAGAGAGCGAGTGTGAGCGAGAGAGCGAGGTCTGCGGTCTTGGCCATTAGTTAATTTACTTGTTTTTGTGAAGGTAATATGTTGCCAAACATGCTTAAACTTAAATAAACTACCTATACAAGTAGTTATGTCTCGTTGTATTGGTTTGTCCTGTTATTGATGTCATGCGCGTCATTGACATAATGCGCAAATAGATATTCTAATATATTCAAATATGTTTTTTTAAGACAGAATATTCAAATGTTATTTTTTTGCAATTTTGACAGCCCTAGTGTGTGTGTGTGTGTGTGTGTGTGTGGTGGGTACCTGAGATCTTTGAATGCTGGCTGGTATAGCTGGAGTTCCTGGAGTGAGTGTAGATACTGAGCTCCTCTGGCACTGACGTGCTCTCTGAAGTGGATCAAACCAATCATCTTCATTCTACACAACATTCTACTCGTTTGAAAGCGTATTCAATGTCGTACCCAGATCTACAAGATGTGGTAATCCCGCCAAACAATGACACAAAGCATGAGAACCTTCTGCTGTCATTCATCCACAGAACTTGTTTTTGTTCTTGTGCTTTCTGAGACCGTGACACATGAGCTGTAGCGACGGCAGAACAGGTTTGAGGAGCTTGTACACACCAGTCATGGGCTGAAACAACGGTACATCTCCTCCCTTCCGGGCCTCCTCCAGGCCTGGGACGAGTGGGAAACCGAGGACGGTGGCGGTGGAGGCCGGCCTGGGGGGGGGGGGGAACACAGGGGGCGGGCCTGGACTTATTTTGAGGCTCAGGGTTGGGTCAGAGGAGGAAACAGCATTCATTATCTAACTAATTATTGAGCTTACACTGAGACACGCAACGACTGAAATACACACAAGACTAAACCAACGCACAGCTTTTATGTTTAAGTCTGCAGGAAAGCATCCAGACTGCTAGTGGCTCAAACAAACCGTGTGCAATTTGTAACAATCTAGGATCTGTCTTATCTGCAAGGACACATGGGGACATTCCGGTCATTAGAGTCCATCCACTAGAGTCATGCAGTGTGCTCAGCTGACCAGGAAAAGAACGATAAGTTCCCGGTTGACGCCCGCGAGAATGTCTGACGGAGAATTATAGGGAGAGTTGAAAAAAACCTTCAGTCATTCCAAAAAAGTACAACTAGCATGAGGCCCACGCCTTTCTTCGTCACTCTGCTGCTGCCGAGCCTCCATACATGAGGATCAAAGCAATAAGCTGGAGGAATATTGCTGCTCCTATAATAGTTTACGCATTAACCGTCTCCTAGACGACGGAGTGTGTTGTGACCACAGGGTGTGGGTCTGACTGGGTTCAGGGTAAACACGGTGACAGCAGACGGAGGAAGACGGAGGGGGTGACACACTAAGCTCTACCAACAACGGCCTGTCATGGCAGCCATGACTCAAGCCCATAACAACGTAGGAACGGCTAGCTGTTGCGTAACCCTTCCCCTGTGTTCACCGTGAACCTTATCTTATCTTATAATATGGGCAGCGATGTCCACTTCAGGCTTGGGAATGGTTCTAACAGCCTAAGTATGAGTTAATGTCAAGGCTGTATCTGCTGGAAAATAAATATGAGTTGCACAAGGTATGGCCAGCGTTGGCACCTAAGTGTGCTACAGATGAGACGTTACACAGGAAGTGAAGAGGCTGCCAACTTGTGCTCTATGAGTTCCGATTGTGGTTAGTGAATTTCCCTACAGCACTTCCTTAAACCCCTTTAAAACCAGTGTTATCACATTTATTCATGAAACAGAAATGTACACCCACATTTCCACCAAGGATGAGATACATCTAGAGTGTTCTTACGTTTTGAAGCAGGGGTCTCCGGACATTAGTTGTGTGGTGATGACCACCTGTAACAGAAAAGGTGATTTAGCAGCTTTGCCTTCAGGAAATACGTTATAATAAGGAGAGTTGTGAAGAGGTATTTTAAGGGATCCTTCCACATATTCTCACACATGTCAGGGCCTTAGGCGGGACAGACTAAGACATGCCAGGACGTTAGAGAATGACATCGCAACCAGCCGAGTTCCCTTCCCTGGTATTATGTTTTATGGATGTAACGCTGATTTCACAATGTTCCTGACATAGTCAAAGAGACGTGTGACGGGTCAGTTGGGGTTAGGTAGGATTTACTAAAGAGTTATTATTGACTAAAGCATTATCACTCCACTGAATGATCCGGACCATTCCACTGAAGGATCTGGATCATTCAGGGATAGGATGGCCCGGATCAGACTCAGGGTGAGGTTCACACCATGCCTACCTTGAGGATGGAGTTGTCCTGCCGGGTGTTCTTGGTGTCGTACCCCTCCAGCAGGCAGCGCCGCGTGGTGCTGCCCGATCCGGCAAACTCCGACAGGTTTAGGTCGGCAAAGCCCAGCTGTGAAGGAACCACCAGAGATATGGACCCTGACATGGTCTACTAGAACCCTTCTATATGAGGTGGAACGTTCCTCTCAGATGGGTTAACTGAAGCATTATGGATGGTTCCTACACTTGTTATGTTCTACAGGGGAGATAGACTCTGTTCACTGGTCACATTACGTAGAGTTGAGAAGGTGGGTGTAGATGGACAAAAATTAGGTCTTAGGAAAATTAAATAAGTTAATAAACATTCTTCTTTTGAACGTATGGTATTTTAAATTCTGAGCATTTTTATTAACAGCAATGAGTAACCAACACCGCAAAGAGGGGACGTTCTTCAGACTGTTTTCAAGGCTACCGCACCTAACTCAGGAGACCTTCAACCACCTTGCTCACACATTGTTTCATAGTGCCTTTCTGACACAAATCACGCCGTTATCGTAGTGTGTTCATATGATATGAATGCTCAGTAATCACTTCGACCTGCAGCTGGTATTTGCAAAGTGATTTGGAAAGTTTCAATATTACCTTTGCGAATGTTTTTCCGCCTTTCATTTCCTAAAAAAAGAACAAGACATTATAACCCATGTGTTTTTTAAGAAACATACTGTATTTAGTAATGTTAGTCCCTTGCAATGCCCACTTTAAGGTGTGCTTTGATACGTATGGGATTAATCACACAATATATATTTTGTATAACATGTTTTGGTATTCAGTGAACTCCAACCAGCCATTGACAGACCACCGACATGCAGGTTGCAGGTACCTTGCGCACAGACACCCGGCACACACACGGGTCCAGCACGCCCGTCCCAGCGTTGGCGTTCATCTTGCACTCGAAGGAGAACTTCTTCTTCCAGAACACACAGTTGGCCTGGACCGGCTCCCTGGAGCAGAACCATGGGAACAACAGAAAAGACCAGTCATTCATCTCTGATACGTGATACACTCTGACACTGGAGTGCTGGGGATCTGGGCTCATCAGATAGATTTGTATTAGATTTCAAACCAAAACATTATCATACAATACTGAATTGTTTGATTGATTTGATATGGTTGACTTGAGCAATGTTAGGTACGAGATAGTTAATGTTAATGTTAAATCCTGTCAGTTACAATAGCAAAGTCGTTTCAGGCCCAGAAGTGTGTGTTTGGCAGATGTTTCAGCTGTGTGTCCATTTTTCCAGTGACTCATTGGAGCTGAAAGCCTTTAAGATTGGCCACATGTTGATTTCAAATGTAGAAGCATTTGTTATAACATGTGTGTATGCAGGCAAAGTAAAACAGCAGTCTCTTGTGTTAAAGATAATAGTTGTTCTGAACAACAAGTGTGTTGAGTAAACAGACATTTACCCAATGTGTTTAACATCAAGTGTTCATGATTTATGTAAGGAATACAGAGATGAAGAGGAATTAAAGTTTGGTCTCTGGAAAACGTTATATCTGTGTGCTTGACCTAAAGATGGATACAAACAAACAAACAGGTCAAGTGTCTTTCTTTGTTAGATAACAGAATGTCCTATTAAGTAAGCATCGCTTCATCACAAATGCGTGGTTTTTGAATGAAGTGTTTTGTTGTCAATTAGTTCAATGAGGAGTAGTTGCATTATATCCTAACCCTTGGCAAAGACGATTAGACTTTCTATGTTTCTAATTGGCGATACAACGCCAAAGTTGATCTGACAGTAAACAGAGGAACACAATGAAACAACAGTTAGGGCTGAGAATGTAGACTGTGGGAGCAACATGTAGATGCAATGTTGCTTCTAAAATAAAAATGTAAAAGTGAGACCAAAACACTTTCAGTTGCGTTTTGAACAGCGGACAACTATAAATAGTGTCTTACCGGGAAGACTCGGCTGCAAAGCCCCCGTCCAGCAGCCTGACTTTACAGAACAGCACTCCGTTCACGAAGGGGACGGAGGACAGCTCGTCCAGCTCAAAAACCACTTTGAACTTGAACTTCTTCTTCTTCATTAGAATAAAAGACATACTCAATCCGAGAGTCACTGTCTGGCAACACCGTTGGACACGGGCAGCTGTACGGTTCTACCGTGGCTCACACAAGAGGCTGTCAGCGCTCACGGGACGGAACCACGCAGCGCGCACGACTCCTACATTCAAAATGCGGCCCCGCCCCCGAGCTGGAACCAAGAGAAACGGTGACGTCAATAGGACGAGGATCCTTTCACGTGATGTGAAGTTTGAGGCATGCGGTGTCGGGTTCTGGTCAGCTTGGACCACCAGAACAGCCTGGGCTGGGCCCAGTTTCCCGAAAGCATCGTTAGCTTGGTGCGTAAAGTTCGTCGTACGAGCATCAGACGTACCGTAGCCTACGAAAAACGACGAACTTTACGAACTACGCAGGCTGACGATGCTTTCGGGAAACTGAGCCCTGAGCATTCTGATTTACAAAGTAAAATAACACACGTGCAAAAGTACAGCAATTGTGTGTATGTATGTATGTATGTATGTATGTATGTATGTATGTATGTATGTATGTATGTATGT
>JAOPJJ010000134.1:11356317-11372140 GCA_027122795.1 Enchelyopus cimbrius
GGCCCCCCGCGGCCCGCCCCCCCCGGGCCGGGGGGCCCCCCGGGCCCTCTCTCCGGCCCGCGGGCCCCCCCTCCCCCGGGGGGGGGGGGGGGGGGGCGGGGGGGGGGGGGGGGGGGGGAGGAGACAGGTCACCTCCAGGTCTTTACGAGCGGCTAGACATGACATCTTGCGATAGCATCCTTGAATGATCCTATGTTTGAGATATTTGTTAAGCATGTAGAAGTTGTATCTGTGCTTTACAAACATGTTCAGTATGTGTGTGTCTCCTTTTTCTCTCCCTGTGTGTCCCGCCCCTCTCTCTGTGTTCCCATTGGTCCCTGTGTGCCCCCCACCTCTTTCTGTGCGTTCCCATTGGTCCCTATGTGTCCCCTTTCTCTCTGTGTTCCTATTGGTCGCCGTGTCCCACCCAACTCTCTCTGTGCGTTCCCATTGGTCCCTATTTGTCCCGCCCCCTCTCTCTCTCTGTGTTCCTATTGGTCCCTGTGGGTCCCGCTCCTCTCTCTGTGCGTTCCCATTGGTCCCCAGATGTGTGACTCACTGAGCAGCTGGCGGTAGTCCTTGAGCTGCTCGGCCTGGGCCTGCACTGTGGCCTCAGACACCATCAGACGCTCCTGCAGCTCATGGTTCTGCTGCTGGCTCTGGGCCAGGTCCCAGCAGAGCCGGGCTGCCTGCCCCTCCTGTACCGCACAGACAGTGTGTTTTAGGATGGGGTGACATGCCAACATGAACACCACAAGACATCATTTTCATTTACATTACATTTACATTACATTCAGGGCATTTACCAGACGCTTTTATCCAAAGCGACTTACAAGTACATTTTGTCAAAGGGCAGAGAAACCAACAAATCCCTGAAGATCAGCTAGAATCAAGAACAATAGAAACCTAATTTGAATAGAGTAGATGCTATTTAGCAAGGATACCTTAAATATACAAGTGCTCCCATTGAAGTGGTAAGGATACCAAACCAGAGAGAGAGAAAGAGAGAGAGAGAGAGAGAGAGAGAGAGAGAGAGAGAGAGAGAGAGAGAGAGAGAGAGAGAGAGAGAGGGAGAGAGACATAGAGACAGAGAGGAAGAGAGAGGGTGAGAGAGAGAGAGACACAGATTGGTAAAGAGAGAGAGAGAGACAGAGAGAGACCAAGAACGGGAGAGAGAGAAAAGAGAGAGAGAGACCAAGAACAGGAGAGAGAGAGAGAAAAAAAAGAGAGACAGAAGGAGAGCAAGAGAGAGGGAGAGAAAGACAGAGAGGAAGAGAGAGAGAGAAGGGGAGGAAGGTCTGCCAGCACTGCACTGTTTTCATAAACATCTCAGGGAGCCTTACAGAGTGTGTTCTCCATAATGAATCAGCCAACGGCTGAGGGTCCTGATCTGACTCATGGATAATACTAGAACAGAGCCATCGCTCTGCATCCATAAAGATATATTAACCTATCAGAATGGTCTTACACTCCATTACACTGGAATTGATGATGGAGATTAATGTTTGTGTGAAGCGTGTATTAGTGGAGGCTGGGAGGTTTACCTTCCCCCGGTGTCCGGGCTGGTGGTGGGACAGCACGGTCCCCAGGGACTGGGACTGGGTACTGGGGGGCCGCGTCTCCCCTCTCCCCCCTGCGCCCCTCACCCTCAGACCTCCACCCCCCACTGCAGGGCCCTGAACCTCCTCTCCTTGCTCCTCCTCCTCCTCTTCATCCTCGTCCTCCATGTCTTCCTCCTCCTGCTCGTCATGGCCCCCTGGGGCCCAGCGGGGGGGCTCAGCAGGGGGCCCCGTCCCGGCTGCCTCCCTGCTCCCCTTCAGGGCCCGGATCTCCTGCTGGAGGCCCAGCAGGGTGCTCCTGGTCGACGGAACACAGGCTCAGATACACATACATACACACACACAGCACGGAGCTGTCTACGGACCTCTATCAGTCAAACGTGTCATAAATGAAAAGGTAAGGGCTAGGCCGCTTGCTCAGGGATAACCCCAGTCTATGGACTGGAAGTCAAGACCCCCTTCGCTACTGGAGACCCTCCTTCACCAACAGTAACTATGGGCTGCACCAGTATGTCATAGGAGGTAGATACTACAGACAGTATATATTTACTGTAAAAGTAGTAAAGTATAAGTAAACTAAAGTAAAGTATAGTGCAGTATAAGTAAAGTTAGGTATAGCATAAGTAAAGTATAGTCCAGTATAAGTTAAGTATAGTACAACATAAGTAAAGTATAGTCCAGTATAAGTAAAGTAAAGTATTGTCCAGCATTGGTAAATTAAAGTATAGTCCAGTATAAGTAAAGTATAGTACAGTATAAGTAAAGTGAAGTATAGTACAGTATGTGTAAAGTATAGTATAGTCCAGTATAAGTTTAGTCCAGTACGAGTAAAGTCAAGTCAAGTCCAGTTTAAGTAAAGTTAAGTATAGCATAAGTAAAGTAAAGTAAAGTATAGTCCAGTATAACACAAGTAAAGTACAGTATAAGTAAAGTATAGTCCAGTATAATTAAAGTAAAGTATAGTCCAGTATAAGTAAAGTAAATATAGTACAGTATAAGTAAAGTAAACTATAGTACAGTATCAGTACAGTAAAGTATAGTACAGTATAAGTAAAGGAAAGTACAGTTGCACACCTCATCTGAGCGAGGGAGGAGTAGCCATCCGTCTGCAGCTGGGAGTGGATTGTGTGAAGCTCTCCTTCCAGGGTCTTCCTGGCCTCCTCCAGCTGCAGGACCTGCTGGCTGTGCACCTCCGTCTCCTGGGGGGACAGCGCCCCCCAGGGGCAAGGAGAACCTGCAGCCGGCGGCCCCTGATCAGATACGAGAAAGCAATTACTGGAGGTCTTGTATACAGTGATACTGTACAGTAGGCCTGAATATAAAGCTTAAGATCCAGGAGGGAGAAGTGTTTTTACCTGAGCAGAACCAAGACTTTTGGCTGTCACTTTGACATCGTCATCCTCTATGCTGTCACTGAATTCATCACTGCTGCCCTCTTCGTCGTCGCCCTCCTCTTCCTCATCTTCCGTGCTGAGCTCTAGGAACAAAAAGACAAAAAACACCTTTGAAAAGAAGTATGACTTTGTCGTTGGCGGTTTCTGAACACTCTCCTTTGTTTCATTTACTCCTGACTGCCCCACAGCTCAGAGTCACCTCGACTGGAGTCATGGGACTGAAGGGAAACGTTATGTCATGAGTTAACAGCCAGCCCAAAAACAGGAGACGTGTGTGCGTGTGTGTGTGGAGAGGGGGAGGCAGAGAGGGAGAGAAGGAAAGAAAGAGAGAGTGACATCGAGAGAGAAACTGAGAGAGAAAGGGAGAGAGACGGAGAGAGCGAAAGTATGAAAGAGTGAGACTTCAATTTAGTCATTTCCTGAACAGTCATTCTTTCCAGGTCACCCTGGGAGAAATCATCGCAGCTGTTTGCTGCCATGTCACCTTTGAGTCATGACCCTTGACCTTTGAAGAGACACGAGTAGATACAGGTTTGGCGCAGACTCTGTCTGGTGAACCTGTACGCACACTACATGACCTCCAGGAAGCAGACCGACAACGGAATGTGAACAGCACTAACACACACCAACGCACACACGTGCACGCAAACACGTGCATGTGCACTCACACTGTATATTGACTTCTAGATGGTGGCACATTGAATTGTAGTACATGTACATTTACATGTTGCATTATAATATTACCGGTATTTACTCTGCATAATATATTGTATATAGGTTTAACAATTACAGCATATTCATATTGCATATATCTGCAGGATTTGTTTATAGATTATGTCAAACAGTAATGAATGCTCATCTCAGAGTACTGAATATATGTATGAGGCAATGGCTGGGATTATATACTGTACAAACCTTTAGCATTGATGTACAATACTCTCGACGGCAACCAATGCAAATAGCCTCAGAGGCTCTGCTTGCATTGTATTTTAAAGGTGTGGTCATTTCAGAACAGAGGAGATCAGAGAGAGATCGTGCAGACAGTTAGAACATGCTACAATACCATGCATGAGGAGACATCAAATAACCATTATGGGATGTGAAGGGCATGACCTTCAGTCTGAAGGTAGTGACAATGTGGATTAAAGTCATGCGTTTACAAATGAATGATTGTCCATTATTTGTTCACAATGACAATGTGGCGTAGTGCATGTGTATGTGCGTGCAGATGCTTTTGTAGACGGAGTCAGGGACTATTTATGAGGAGGAGTAAAATGTTGGGAGAACAGGGAGGTCAGGGGTGTGTATTCAAACAGGGATAGAGACTATGAAAGTACTGTTAAGGGACAGAGGTATATAAGGAACGGGAAACTACAGGGTCTGAATTTCCTGGAGACAGATCTCCTCATTGACGACACGAGAAACCCGCAGCAGAAGTGCTGTTGACAGAATTAGCTGGAACCTTTATTTGTTGGTTTAATTTAAAATACAAAAGGAATGTAAAGGCGGAGGTGAGTCTATCTTCAAGGCTAGAGTAAATCCAGACACGTGTCCACAGAAAGTTCTAGTCCATCTCTCCACTATGATATACATATTTGGCAGAACATCTTACGACATTCCTCACTAAATGAATCGATATGAGGGTTATGTTTTATAGAGGATACTGCCTACCACCTAATGAACCCTGTACTATCATAAACCCAACCTCATCTACGTACATCGCTTCATCTGATGCACAGCATTCCCTGTCTCGCCTGTGGCCTGTGGTCTCTTGGAATCGTGTTCATTCGCACTTTGGTCCTAGGCTGTGTACACAGAGATGGTGGACGGCAGTTCAAAAATAAAAGATATGTTCAGACACTGAGCTCTGAGTCATGAGTTTCACTGACACCACGGTGAGACATGTGAGTACAGAACAATGGCGATACAGTTAAGACTGCACATCGAAGCGACACACAGGCAGCTTGCAAAAGAACAATATAAAAACATTGACATCACACCAATACATTATTATTAAATAAAGCATAATGATGCATATATTATTTTTGTATGATTGTTCTACTGTTAATTAAGTTAGCACAAAACATCCATTCACTCTCTGCAGGCATGGCATCTCAAACACAGAGTTCCCTCCTCTCTCTCTGAGTCCTAGTGGTGAGACACGGTATCGCGCGGCTGTGAGTGAGTGCCCCCCTCAGGCCCGGAGGGCACACTGCGCCCGTCCCCACCTCGACACTCAGAGCGCGTTTCAGCTGCCCTCTCCAGGGCCAGCGCCGTGTGGCGGGTCCGGGCCAGGACCTCCTCCAGCTGCCCGCGCAGCGCCTGCACAGAGTCTAGCTCGGTGTGCAGGGCCTGGGTCTGCTCTGGGCCGCTGTGAGGGGGGGAGAAAAGGAGATCAACTTCAGGAGGAATACGGGCCTGTCTTGACAGGATGTGGTGAAGACTGTAGGAGATGCGCCGTGCGTGGGTCTCCACCTGTCTGCCAGGCGGTGCTTGTGGCTGAGCGTCTGGTAGAGAGCCTTCTCTGTGCGCAGGGCGTCGTTCAGGTCGTAGTACTCCGACTGCAGCTGCTGCAGGACGCGCTGAAGGAGGGAGAGAGAGAGAGACACACAGAGGTGAAGAGAGGGACAAACGCACAGGATGGAGATGGAAGCATGTAGGTGTCTCTCTGCCTACGTGGGGATCGCTGCTCTGCATGGCCTCATGGGCCTGCTGCTGAGCCTCAGCTACTGCCACCTGCAACGCTGAGATCTCTCTCTGTGGGTGAGAGACAGAGAGGGAGAGAGAGAGAGAGAGAGAGTGAAACACTATATCACTATTTTAAACAGTGAAACAGCAGGAGGGTAATTGCAGAACGATGTTAGGAGTGTTTGGCGTCTAGCCTAACCTGGGCCTCCTTCTCCTTCAGGAGAACCAGCCTTAGCTCCTCCTGGACAGCCCTCCTCTCGGCCTCCCCCTCCCTGGAGGAGGTCTCTATGGCCTCCTCTTGGCTCCGCATCATCTCCTGAGGAGTAACACAGACATCACGTTCAAGACATCACTGTGTGACGCGGGTCCCAGTGGGTATTTATAAAGTTAGAACAGGACTTTATTGGCCGTATATGGAAGCCTAAAGAGGCCATGTTCATAATCAATATTTTAAACCTTGTTATCTCGAGATAACGAGATCATTAATTTGAGATCTCGAGAAAACAGTAAAATTATTTTGTGATCTCAAGAAAACAACTGAGAAACGTCTAGGCCCCTTGTGCTTGACGAAGTTGGTGGCATGTTGGTGGCACGGCAGATGCACAGTGGCTTTTTATGAAGCTTTGAGAGAGAGGGGATATTATTACAGACATAATTATTAAGCTTATAACCAAAAACTGTGTCTGTTCAAAAGAAGAAATAGCCAGGAAAAAGTAAAGCAGCCCGTCACTAAGGGGGCTTGGCGGAACACATTTCTCCGTTGTTTTCTTGAGATCACAAAATAATTGTTTTTTTCTGGAGACCACAAGATAATTGTGTCATTTTCCCGAGATCACAAATTAATGATCTCGTTATCTCAAGATAAAAAGGTGTAAAAAATGATGTTTATGAACATGGCCTCTCTAGGCTTCCGTAGTCATACTTTAATAAAGGCTTCTTTCTCCTTCAGAAGGGCCTGCAGGCCTTCGCTCGCCCCGCCCGCCTGCCTCTCCCTCTCCCTCCTCAGCTCGCCCAGCTCCCGGTCACGCGTGGACAGCTGCCGGCGGAGCTCCTGCAATTGGCTGGTCCGTTCGCCAATCACCTGGGAGAGCCTATCAGAGCAGTCCTAGAGATGGAGAGAGAAAGGCCGGTTGGGTCACATGGTTTCTCCCATTGGGTCTATTTATAGACTGTAACAGTCGCGTTTCTACAGCTCGCTTGTTCAGATTTTCTCAACAGGATGACATAAAGTAGTACTAGTAGCAGTACTATATGAGTAGCAGTAGTGTCTTTAGTGCTAGCATTGGGCTGCTAGGCTTGCTGCCGTGCTAATGGTATGTAGCAACCGATCAAGTAATAACGGCCAATAATGTAATAACGGCCAATAACGTAACAATTTAAATGTAATAAAACCAAAAATAACTTGCCAATAATGTAATAAAGTTGTTGAGCCAATAACGTATTATAGTACGCCACCTCAGAGTGTCACTCAGACAATATCAGGACATTCTTATGTGGACTTTCAAAATGAAAGCCGTCTAAAGTAACATATGAGCTATCTTCCCTCTAATTTCGAATAGATATTGAAAGTAAACTGTTCTAAAAAGAGTTACTAAAAAAAGTAACTCTGTTTCCACTAATTGCCCTTCAAAGTGACAGTACACCACCTCAGACTGTCACTCAGACAACTAGTAGTCCTCAGGGTGGACAGGAAGTACCTGGAGGTACTGGTCCTTGGAGCTGATGGTGTTCAGCAGGTCCTGGATCTGGGCCTGGTGCTGGTTGGACTGGCGGCCGCGGTCTGAAAGCAGCTCCTGGAAAAGTGTTTCCTTCAGAGCCAGGTGGGACTTCAGGCCCTCCAACACCGCGCTGGGGCCCGCCTGGACCCTGGCCAGCAGAGAGGCCCTCAGCTCCTACACACACATGGACACACACACACACACGCACATAAACACACATACACATGGACACACACAAACAAACACGCGCGCACACACACACACACACATCCATACAGTTACATACAATAAAGCCCCACCATCAACACACAGAGACAGACAAAAGCTGACATCAGGGCTTCTGTTGATGACCATGAAAGTCACATTGATGTCTCGTCGGACCGGTCTTCGCTCGCTTAAACCCAAGATCAATGAAACAATGCCGACCACGGCGATGTGCGCGTGTCTGTACTGAGGAGGTTACCTGCGCCTCCTGGCTGGCCGTCTGCAGGGCCGCCTGAAGCTGGCTGATAGACGCCTCCTTCTCCCGCTGAGCCTTGGCTTCCTGCTCCAGGCCCTGCTGCTGCAGCCACTGCAGACTGCGGTAGGCCTGGGAGGCCTGCTCCACCTCCAGCTCCTTACCTCGCACCACAGAGTCCAGACTCTGACGGGGGTGGGGGGTGGAGGGGGGTCTTTAGTTTGTATGTCATATATGTACTGTGTCTGTAGTTTGTATGTATTTTATGCACTGTGTCTGTCTGGACTGTGTCTGAAGTCTTTTTGTAATATACTGTATGTACTGTGTCTGTACTGTGTCCGTACCGTGATGGTCTCTTCGTTGTTGGACAGGATGCAGCGCAGGCGTTCCAGGTCTCTCTCCTTCTCCCGGAGGGCGAGCTGCAGCCGGCTGACCTGGTTCTCCCGCTCCTCCAGGCAGCGGAACTTCTCGTCGATGGAGCGCTGCACGGAGCCGGGCGTCAGTACGGCAGTCAGTACTCCCACGGCCCCGCCAGGGGCAACCGTTTCTATGAGGGCTTGTTATTCCCTCTTATGGGCTATTTATACGTTTTGTGCTAAAGTAACGATAACACCTAGCTTCAGTGAGAACACAGTTCATCTACAGCTCCTCACTGCGGCACTGTGTATGTTTCTAACTGTAGAGCTGTGTGTGTGTGTGCATGTGTGTGTGATTATGTGTGTGCATATTTGTTTGTGTGTCTGCGCGTGTGTGTATGTGTGTGCGTGTGTGTATGTGAATGTGTGTTTGTGTGTGTGTGAATGCGTGTGTTACTCACCTCCAGAGCTCTGTCTCGCTCTTTTATGCGCTCTCGCAGTTTCTCTAAGAGAGCGTCTCTGGGCTTGGAGGTCTCTGGAGCCTCCAGCATCTCAGAGTACTCCTATAGGGCAGAAGAAGAGAGAGAGACGGAGACAGAGAGAGAGAGACCAAGAACAGGAGAGAGAGAGTGAGAGAGATAAAGAGAGACAGAGGAAGAGGTAGAGAGAGGGGGTTAGTCCAGAGCAGGGTCTGTGTCTTCACTGTAGGTTCTGGTCACAGTGTTCCCATCCTGGGATCCAGCATGTGCGTTCCAGTGTGTGAATGGATCCATGAGGTCAGATTTCTCGTGGTCACCTGCAGCTGGCGGTCCTTCTCCTGCAGCGAGTACTGCAGCTGGGCGATGCTCCGGTCTCTCTCCAGCACCTCCGCCTGCTTCTCCGCCTGCACCTCCTTCAACGACGCCTCCTTCTCCCTGAGCTCCGAGCGCGTCCGCTGGAGGTCGCTGTGGAGGTCCTGAGGTCACCGGAAATGTGAGACAAGTTACAGAAACACTAGAGGTGGACTGAGGTGGTGGCATTAGAGGTGGTGAGGTCAAAATAAACAAAGATGAGAACCTTGTAATTTAACATTTATTCATTCAGTTAAAGGGTGTATCAGCGATTCTAGGCCGAAACATAAGTGATCACATTCATCTGATCATTCCACACGATCCGCTAGCTGTCTGCCCGTAAGCAGGCTGTAAAAACAACGCATCTCTGTAGGCAGCCTATGCTCCGAGATCGTACATAAAAGGCAGAATCGCTGATACAGCCTTTAGACACAACTTAAAGGTTGAATCAGCTATTCTAGGCCGAGACCACGTCTCTGTAGGCAGCCTATGCTCCGAGATCGTAAACAAACAAAAAATGGTATTAGTAAACAAAATCGCTGATACAACCTTTAAGTCTCACCGAGCTATGAAGAAACACTAGACACAAAGAACCTTCTGTTTACGTTCTTCGATGAGGCAGACACACACACACACACCGACCTGGTTGTGTTTCTCGGTGACCTCCCTGTACTGCAGCGCCACCTGCAGGTCGGAGGTCAGGCGCTCCTTGAAGCGGGCCAGGTCCTCGCCGTGTGCCTGGCTCTGGCGCAGGGCCCTCTGTCCAGCCTCCAGCTCCAGGCCCAGGGAGAAGAGGGAGCTCTGGGCCTGCACCAGCTCCCCCTGCAGGTGGGCCAGGGCCTGGGCCTCGCCGGTGCCTTCCGGGGTCTGGAGAGAAGACGAGAAGAGACGCGGAGCTGTAGCGCTACAGACGGAACATACAGAAGCAGAGCCCTGTGTACTAGGCATGGGCCAAATTATTCTATTCCGGGAATCAGTTCTTTCAGTTCCTTTCACTTTCACAAATCGTTTGTTTGATACTTTCCTTCAGTTCTTTCATTCATATGGTCTGTTACGTAATTTGGCAGAGGTACGCCCGCAAATTGAGTCCTTTGGAATCCCAGAAGATTTCAGACAGTGATAATGCTCTGGAACAGCATATTTCTGTTAAGTAAAATGCCACGTTGACTTTGTTAAACCAATAACCGAAAACACCAGTTTTGTTGTCAACATTTCTTTCAACCCCCTCTCCCTGTGGTAACGAGGCCATCGTCTCCTCATGACAGAAGGGACTGGGACTCCTACTGCAGGCTGCTCCTCAGGGGGCGTCCGGCCTCAAATGACGTGGGTGGGGGGAGGGGGTTCACCTTGGCCTGAGTGAGCTGGTTGCGGTGCGCCATCTCTCTCAGCGTGCATAGAGTGGCGTTCTGTCCCTCGATCAGCTGGTACAGATCCTGGGCCTAGAGACACACACATGCACACACACACGCACGCACACATGCACACACACAACCACACGCACACAAGCACACACACGGCTTACTTCACGTCCTACACGCTGGAGTGTTGCTGCAGAGCCGGGGCCTCCAGTCAGGGTACAAAGCAGACGTACCTCGCTGTCTTTAGTGTCTATGGAGTCCGTCAGGCCCTGGATGGTCCGCTCCTGGAGCTGGGCGGCCTGCCGGATGGAGCGTAGCTCCACCTCCATCTCGTGGAGCTTCTCCTGTAGCTTCTGTTATGAGGGACAAAGGAGGACATATTAGCGGTTAGCATCAGGCTCATGTAGCTTCTATTATGAGGGACAGAGGAGGATAACATTAGCGGTTAGCATCAGGCTCCTGTAGCTTCTGTCATGAGGGACAGAGGAGGACGTGTTAGCAGTTAACATCAGTCTCCTCTAGCTTCTGTTATGAGGGACAGAGGAGGGCAACGTTAGCGGTTAGCGTCAGGCTCCTGTAGCAGAGGACACATTAGCGGTTAGCATCAGTCTCCTGTAGCTTCTGTTATGAGGGACAGAGGAGGGCAATGTTCGCGGTTAGCATCAGGCTCCTGTAGCTTCTGTTATGAGGGATAGAGAAGGATGCGTTAGAAGTTAGCATCAGGCTCCGGTCGTGGCCCAGGATGAGGTGAACCAGGTGCGCAGGTTGTGTAGTACGTGAAGGGAGGGGAGCTCTCCGTACCGTGTTGTTGGCCTCGCCCTCGTGCATCTTGGCCTGCAGGGACTGCACCTGCAGCTGGGCCTTCTGCAGCTCACTGACGCACTGGCCGGCGGCACACTCGTATTGGTTCAGCTGGCTCTGCTGCTCCTCCACCAGACTCTGCAACGCCACCACACACGGAGACAGCGGTCGAACAACGGTCACGCAGCAAAGTCACGACTCTTCTCTGTCCTGGTGCCTCAGTGGTGGTGGAGCGAGCTCCCGGACCAATGTCAGAACACCGAATCACTCGCCATCTTCAGGAAAAGACTCGAAACACAACCGCTATCTTGATGTTGACCCCGCATAATATGACTCTCTTCCCCCCTACCCCCACCCCACGGTAAGAAAGAAAATGGAATGCTATCCTTAGCACTTCAATGGGAGCACTGGTATGTATCGTTAACAAATAGCATCTACTCTGCTCAGATGAGTGCTTTAAACTGGTTTCTATTGTTCTTGATTCTAGCTGATATATGGTGATATGTTGGTTTCTATGCCCTTTGGCCAAATCGACTTGTAAGGAGCTTTGAATAAGCGTCTGCTAAATGCTCTAAATGTAATGTAATGTGAATGAGACGGTGAAGGTTACCATGGGCCGGAGCTTCGGCATCGTGTGTTTGGTGTTCCAGTACGGTGTCTTTAGGCCTATGTGTACGCACGCTTCAGTGAGTTGACCTGGTTCCTCTCTCTCTACTACCTTGACATAATCAGTTCATAAACGCATCGATTCAAGAGAAACTGAAACATCCCAGAGTTCATAACTACTACTGTATGGATGTGAAGGAAAACACCGTCACCATTTATCAGTTTGAGATTTCACTATATACATATTTATGTTCAAGACCTTCATGTTAACATCGCCCTATGGGTGTCATACTGATGGTTGCACCAATAGGGAGAGGACAGCGGGCGTGACATTACAGGCCTCCGGGGCTCTCAGTCAGGGGAATATAGGCCAATGCTCAAGCCTCTTTGACTTCATGTTCAACCAGCGCTAACCTAGTTCCTACCATCCCGGTCACTGCAAACACACAGGCCTATATGAACTGTTAGCTACTATTCACTCATTCATTCAGGAGTCACTACTATCACGAATAATATTATGAATGCTATACTCAAGCTAGATCACTAAAGCGTATTGTTTGTTTTGGCATGTTGGAATACTCAGCACACAAACGGATGCCATAACGTGCACACTACTACGTAGCAAGTGCTCCTAGCATAACGATTTGAAAAAATTAGTCGTCTGTCAACAGCTTCTTCTAATTATCCAAGGATTGTTGAGTTGGAATGTGGGAACTTGTTTAACCTGAATGCATTGTTCAATGCGAAACGAAAACCTGTCTGCATATAATACCCTGACATGTGAATTGGCTGTTCCAACTCAAAGGGGTTGTGGATTTGTAATATACGAGTTGCAGCTGTAGTAAGTATCCGGGTCAATGCACAATGACATAGAGACCACGACTTCATCTACAAAGGCAACTGAAATAGATGAGCAACCCCGAAAAAACCATGGGAAGCAGATACTCAAACAGAGCCGCTAGTGGGCGGGATCCAGATGAGTGACAGCTGGATCATGGGGGTAATTAACCAGGCGAAGAGAAGACGGTAAATGTGACAGAGCTGAAATGGGTCAGCGAAGTTAAAACACCGCAGACCACCGTGTGACCGGTCACGTGTTCTAGAGACAGAAACCATGGTGACACCTGGCGTCCGCCTGCAGCCGCTGCCGTACCTGGTGCGGCCTTGGGGCCGGGTACTCTCTATACACATCCTCCCACAATTCCTCCATCTCCGCCAGGTCCATGCCACCACCAGAACCCCCGTCCAGCCTGATCAGAGGGGTTTCCAGGTCCACACCCATGTGGTACTGGAGGCCCAGCTCTCCGTTGGGGGCCTCATAAGAGGACTCCAACGAGTCCATCCCGGTGCCTCCGTGCAGCGGGCTGAGTCTGCGCAGCACGGGCAGCCTGCAGCCCCTGGGACTCTGGACCGGTCTGTAGGGGGCGCAGCGCTGGAGCAGGCCCAGCGCCAGGGACAGACCCGGCTGGGACGGCGCCGGGCCGAGAGGGGCCCCCGGGTGCTCCTCGGACAGAAAGTCAGGTCTAAGCTCGTCCGGGGAGCCCCCCCGGGGGAGGCCTGGGGTGGATCCTCTGTCCCCCTCCGGCTCCAGGGACCCGAGGGAGCACCTGGAGCTGGCCCCGCCCGCCAGCGTGCGCTCACTGTCCGAGACCCGGGAGTGGTTCCAGGACCCGGGCACCAGCGTTGGGGAGCTGATGGGCTCCTCTGAACCTTCCTCCTCCTCCTCCTCTTCTCCTTCGTCCTGACTGGCACCTTCTCCTCCTCCTCCTCTTCCTCCGGCGCTGGCTGAGTACCGGGTGGACGGCCCGCAGGAGATGCTCCGGGCCAGCCTGCGGGGAACCTTGCACACCGCCTCGTAGTCCGAGTCTGCCACCCTCCAGCGGCTGCACCCGCGGCACCCGGTCCTGGGGAGGAAGCGGTGCCAGGTGGGGGAGGAGGTGCCCGCGTCCGCCGGGCCCGGGGCGGCGGGACACTGGGAGTGGTGATGCGGGTGGGGGTAGTGGTGCTGGTGCTGCTGTGGACAGTCGCTGCCGTCGTCGGCCCAGGACTCGTAGGACGAGTAAACCAGGTCGTCCTGCAGCAGGGCGCCGTACTTGGCCTGGGCCAGGCCGCTCATGTCCACCACACTGCCGTCCAGCAGGCCGGAGCCCGCCGCCGATAGGCCCCCCCCCGCCGCCGCGATGTCCCCGTTGGTCCGGCGGTACAGCCCGCTGACGCACTGCCTCAGGCGCTGCTTCTCGGAGAGGAGGCGGTGCAGGCGCTCGATGGACAGCGCCTCTACGCGGGCGATCACTGTGTCGAAGCGGTACATGCGGGCCAGCATGAAGGTGCACTTGGAGCAGGCAAACTCCCCGCCGCCGTCGCGGGCTAGCTGGCAGCCCAGGGCGTGGGACAGCAGCACTTGCAGGTTGAGCTTGGCGGCCGGGTGGAAGATCCACCGCCGCTGGTTACCGCAGAGCTCCCGGGCGCAGATGCGACATGTCTCCTTCATCTTGAGGTCGAGCATTACACACCCGGGGACACAGCTAGAGCGATGAGGAGGAGGAGGAGGAGGAGGAAGGGAGCGGGCTGGTTCTTACCCGGGTTTTTGAGAACCTCCTTTGTACACAAGCTGACCTGTTCCACTAATGACAAGCCTGCCTCCTCATTGACTCATAGAAGAAAGCTTTGCATGTCTAAAAAACAACAATATAACTGTATAATAATTAGCACTAGAGGCAAATAATAGTTAACACTAGAAAAATGTAATAAAGTATGAGTATCCAACAATAATCAATTGTATACTCAATCGTATATTGACTGATAATGATTGGTTCTGCTCTGTGAATAAAATGGTCTCAAGTTGCTGAGATAGAGGCGGGATCATGCGCTGATTGGCATCAACTTAATGATAGTCCGGAGATCAGAGGTTCTGCAAGTGGGCGACAGGACCAGCCGACCCCGGCGCATGTAGGTAGGATGAAGATATCCTGTCAGTCGTCAGTTAACCGCTGTCTTCCTCAACATGTCGTCCGTCATCCACAGACACTTCGCGCATTACCGATATCAGCACGCAATTCGAATTCCTCTGCATCGTTCGGATGTCGCGGCAGCCGCGCGTCCGGAGGTCAGGACGGCATATAAAGTCGAGTCACGAACTTGATGAACTTGCATTTCATAGTGTCCGTATAGTATGTATCGTCCATGAATCGTTGTTTTGCTGTACAACAGCGCCGTGAGATCAGATGCACTGCGTTGATTCTTCCTATCGGAGATCCTCTGTGGCAGATAGCGCGGTGGCTGCGCTGAAGCCGACCTGCAGCGGCGGAGCAAACCATTCTGGGGGAAGGGGGTTTCAGGAACCCGTTGTTATGGTCTTACGTTGGGTGGGTTGTTCTGAAGAGTGGTACATTTATCGTAATGAAGTTACCCGACAACTTTGACGTGTATATACATTAAAACATCGCGGAGGTCAGTCTGGCAGTGGATACATCGATAAAATACGGAATGCTATCCTCCCCAGGGACGGAAGCACTTCCTGCTGCCCAGTCTACTAAGCTCAGCACGCATCACTACACAGGTGACATTCTACTACAGTCTATTTAAACAAGTGGACAATTATTTTAGTGACACTTCTAAATTAGCATAGTTACATGACGAGTTTGTGTAAAATTAGGGGAAAAAAACGATAATGATAAGAGAGTTGATTACAAAAAAAGCTAAGGTAGTAGTTTCCTGACGCGGCTTTACCCAATTTAAGTGACGCTTATACCAGCATTGTTACATGATACGATTTGTGTAAAATCAGGAATACATTAAAACGATTACGATAATGATAAAAGAGTTAATTACAGCAACATGTAGTTGTCCTTTGCCAGATGTTGAGGATCCTAAATACACGTTTAGAAGACATATTGTATGTAGCCGGTCGACTTGATATCACATCATCATGCATTCACCAATACAGGAAAAACATGCAATTGCAAGTGACCGTTGATTATATAAGAGTTTATGTGCATTTTCCATTAAGAATACTAAATAGTTCAGCACACACACACACACACACACACACACACACACACACACACACACACACAC
>JAOPJJ010000134.1:11447806-11461675 GCA_027122795.1 Enchelyopus cimbrius
CATAGAGGTCAGGTCAACACACTAGCAGACACATGCACACACACACACACACACACACACACACACACACACACACATGCATCTGCAGTCATGGGGCCCAGTGATGGAGGAAGCGTATTTGTCTCCCAGACGTTTGCTTGCTCTCGTGTTCTCTCATTTTCCTCTTCCTCTTCTCTCTCTGCTGGCTCAGCACAAACGTGCTTTGTCAGACCTGTGACACACACAGGTGCAGAAATGCACGACATGCAAACATACACACGCACTCACACACACAAATGCACAAAAAAAACACACACACACACACACACAAATACACACACAGATGCTATGATAAACCTGTGCAGTTTGCTCACCCTGGCTCCCAGTGGCGGTTCTACTGTGAATTACGCCCCGGGCGAGATACCCTCCAAGCGCCTTTCCCCCCCCACCCCAGTTATTTTACATTTCATGTTCTTTGTGACTCATTTATTTTTTTCTGTTGTTTTTCTCCAGGCTGGCATCCTGGGAACCACAACCTGTGTCTACAAGATGAAGTCCCCCCCCAGCTGGCTAGACCCTGTGTCACATCCGTTCTCAAAGCGTTTTGCAATGAGCAATAATGTGGTGTCGTAAGAACCGAGAGAGCGCGCGAAAGCGCGTTGTAAAGTTTACGAGTGTTCGGTTTCACGAGCAGATCCGCAGTTACGTGCGTTACGTAACCGGAGAGCGGTTTGTAGCCTACGTCATCCCGTTCTGTTCTGTTCCGACTGTTGTTGGAGTTGCCGACTTTCAATAGAATAGAATCCAAATGTTAAGCTTGCTATTAATGTTGATATAATAATATATTACTTTGTGAACGTTATGTAGGCCTACAGATGGTTATGTTTGACACCGCATGGCGTGAATAAATATTTTCAAGGGTAATTGTTCTTATGTCTCACTGTTCTTATTATGAATTCCCTTAAAATGTATGTTTATTTGCTCACGTTCAGAAACGTTTCATTTGATAGTTCAGTTATCAGCCAATGAGGTTTCACTTTAGGCGACAGGCTTTCATGATTGGCTATTACTCGCTGTTATATATGGTTTTTTTAAATTAAAATAGAGAGAGAGGGAGAGAGAGAGAGAGAGAGAGAGAGAGGGAGAGAGAGAGAGAGAGAGAGAGAGAGAGAGAGAGAGAGAGAGAGAGAGAGATAACATAACATTACAGATAGGTAATTCTCCTTTCTCCCTCATTAAGTATCTGTGATAGAAAGATCTGCGGGCATGATTATTTGTTCAGCGGCCACAACTAACACACACAAATTCAGTCAAATATTTTTTTTTTATGAGAATATTGTTGTAAATGTTAATAAAATTAGCATAATTAATTTGGATAGGTTGTGTGTTAAATAGGTAGGTCTAGGCCAATCCATGCTCTGGTTCATTAGCAGACTATATTGGAAGAAATAATGTTTATAAGCTCATACAGAAAAACTGTGATTCTAAAATATAGATTAACGTCATTGGAAATAATAATAGGCCCCAATAAGATTTCAGCCTATGTTCGTAGCGCCAAGAAATATAATTATAGCCTGCATTTTTTTGATATGGTACATTTTCCAGGCTGAATTATGAAAAAAAACCTAAACACTGCAGATAATTACAACCTCACAGCACAACTATAGGCCTGCTATTCATATCTTTGGCCCGATTTTAGCCAAGGTTTAAAATGGCCAAAATGCTAAATAAACACAATAAATTCAAGGCCTAAATCATGTGAGAGAGGATTTAGCTCATAATTTGCACCACAAACATCTAATATCTATCACAGAAAGTTGGCCTATAGCTTTCCTGAGGGAGCCTAGCTACAACACAAATATAATAATTAGAATATATTTTTACAAATATATATAATAAATAATATTTTGATTATTCTTTGAACATTTGTCACAATTTATCTTCCAAAAATGTATCATAATTATCTAGTTATAGCACAGCGTTTTTTCATTTGCTGCCCATATTTGTTGCCAGATAAAACATGTTGTCTAAACTCTATTCATTAACGATTAAGAATTATATTCCGATGAAAGCCTACTGTATAGTTTAGCCTGGGCCTAATTGGATTAGTTATGGGAGGGTGGGGGTAGGAACAAGCCATCTGAATAAATGCAAATGAGCTTTTAGCAGGCACGGTGCCAGGTATCTATAGCAACCACATTCTGTGATCTTTGTCTACCTCCATCCCTCCTTCAATGTCTCGGCTAATTACTAATGTGTTCCTCTGCCTTCCATCTTCGCTAGCAGTTTCCATTCTAGCTTCCACTAGATCCTTTGCCATGGAGCAAACCTGTAAAATGTGAAATATGCAGGTTTACTGATCAGTTTTTTATGTCGGCACATGACCAAGGTTTGCTTCAATAATTATGTATTTGAAACAATCATATTAGCTCCTAATATTCAATATGTTAATTTCTCAGTTCATACTATCCAGGATGGGACGTCTACAGCTTTTTTCCATTAATCATTGAGGGCTGGTCTGTCAAGGTCAAGTTCAAATTCACAACGTGACCCCAGATTTCAACAACAGATATATTAAATTGTAGTATCGCACTGCCACCTATCGTCCATTATCAAAACTAAAAGTTGACTTGCGTTCGAGAAGGCTGCATTTCTTGTACTATAGAGCCCCCTTGTGGTCATTTTAAACAGAAATATGTACGACAACGAAAAGCTAATGCCCCCTGAAGATTGTTTGGCATTGTAGACGGAGTCCCTCTACAGGCCAAACACATGCCATTACATGTTTAACCTGTATTACATGTTTAACCCTTTTCCCTTAAGTCATCTCTGGTGATAGCCTTATAGTTAATAAAGGGGTTGAATTGCGTCTGTCTCAGGCCGATTGCGTGATACTTTAGAGCACTGTAGATGCAATATTGTCTAAAGAGATACAATATTGGTGTAATGAAAGAAACAGTAGAGCCCATGTCAACGTCAGGTTTAATAATGAACGTAAAGCTCTCAGGCCTCTCAAACAAACTACAATCTGCTGCCTATACACCAATTAGTGGGATTACATTCATGTTGGCACAAATAACTGTGATAAAACATAACTTTTACTGCAACATGCAAATACACACACCATGTTTGTGCAGGTCTGCATGGGATTCAATCACTCTGATAAAACTCTTAATTTCTCTGCACTAAATTAGCTTTGGCTACATTAGTGACACAATTAACAAAACTATTAAAATAAAAGTCACACATTGTTAAAACACATTAGTATTCTACCATATTAAGCCACTTCATGGTTTAATGCAAACAATCGAATAGGCCTATTTATAGGCCTACAAAATATAGATATCATTTTGGCATTAAATGATTGTCGATGACCTTCCAGTTCTTAGGAGATACTTTGAGACCGGCAGAAAATCATCTGTTGTTAACGCCCCATCCTGCCCTGTGCTGGACCCGCATGTCCCTTTGCCCTTACCCTTATCCTAACCCCGGTCTACACAAGTAGATCCCAGCATGGGGAAAATACAAACACATCTTCAGAAACGAGTGAAGTGCGAAACACAGCAACATCAATTTAGCTCAGGTCATCACCTAACCCTATCCCTATCCCAAACTCAAACAGCTAGTCACACTCCAAACAGGCCTACTGCCTAGAGGACTGTGAAACACCTGCCAAAGACACGGGAAGGTTATGAACGGACCTCACAAACAGAGAGCCGAGTACAATCAACAACCACACAGATTTGAATTAATTCACAAATACAAATGTCAAAAAGTCCTTTTTCATAGCAAACATTTGAAAAGCCTACAGAATTAACCCCTTCTGGCAGCGTAAAGGTTCAGTCGTAGTAAAAGCGTTACCATTCCCTACCAGGCACTTGGAGGTCAGTCAAGAGACAAAACACGAAGGTCCAGCCAGTTACCCGGAGCAGCATTAAGGGAACAACAGACGCTGAAATCACACAGCGGGAGAAAACAAAACTAAGGATCCTGGGTCTACCGGAAGGAGCGCATCGCTCAGGTTATCCATACTCTCCCTGGACCACAGCAAGGCAGGAGCAGATCAGTAGTGCGGCTCCCAGTCTCTGCATCACTAAGGCATTCCCGTATGTACTCTGAAGATGAGCCCTCTCTTCCTCTTCTTGTTTTTCCCATCTTAACGTCTGCACTGACATGGACATTGCCTTCATATTGTAGTGAAACTACAATATTACAGAAAATACTGAAAGATAGATGGATTCCTGGACATAGCAGATACATTAAACAACTCTCTCTCTCTGAATGTCTCATACTAGTGTATGGTACAGCGGTCAGTTCCACAGGTGTGTGTGTGTGTGTGTGGGGGGGGGGGGGTACTGAAGACTACTAGCTGTGTGTAGGACATAACCCTGACACACAAACACTGTGCAGGCCGGCCTCATATTGCAGGTTCAAGCAACACGCACACACACACACACACTAGTACCATGGTGCTCTGAGCAGGCCTCCAGTCTGCAGGAGGTCCCAGGTCCCAGGGGAGGGAGTGCTTACTGGCGTTGCTCTACATGGCTCTCTAAACAGGCTAGAATCAGTAGCCTTTCTTTGAATCCGACACCACAGACACCTCTGCCCGTCTGCTCCCAGGACTCGACCTACCGTGAGCCTCTGTGGTCCAGATATAGACACTAGGGCTGGATACTTGGAGCTGCTGCTGGCGTCATGTCAAGACCCCCTGAAGGTGACCGCCTACGAGGCCAGCAGGTCCCTGGTTCACACTGGGGCCCTCGTACAACATGTTGTACAAACGCATGTCGGTCAGACCGGGGGACGCTAAGGAGATAGTACTGCAGGATGTTATAATGCACTAGAACTTATTAATGTGTAATTATTTTCTATACTTGGTATCTGGTATGAGGTCATGTTATGGCAAGTGTTAAATATTGTCAGCCTACACATTTTAAAGTGTTGAAATCATGAACAGGAGTAAATGTAAAACAAAGTTCAACCATGTCAGAACTATTAATGGAATATGGCAGCAACAACATAATATGGGCTCACTTTTTCCTGAAGTACGTATGAATGTATGTACTGCTAGGGCCAAACTCAAATAAAAACAAAATGTTATCCACAAAAATTACACCCAATTTAAACTCCTCACTGCATTAACTGAACCAGATGGTGTCTTCAACCATCCAACGACTGACCCTGGTGTGACCTCCTCAGCTCTGTTATCTGAACCAACAATCGTACAAACTTTAGTGTTGACTAAAGGTCAGGGAATCTGTAGAGCAGCGTGACGAAGGCCAGGCTGGGCATCACCCGTGTCCCGTAAAAAGGGCCAAGGTGCGTTTCACGGACCCGCTACGGAACTGTTTATGAGCCCCCTTTAAGGTGCAGACACCCAAGCAGGTGACACATCTACGGAGAACTAAGCGGATGGCTGAATGCGTATTGCATGGGACCGGGCCGACGCTCGGTGGCGCTAGCACCCCCGACACCATCTTCTCCCCACCCTCCACCCCCCTCCCTCCCCAGCGTCACAGGCCGCCTCCTCTCACCGGGAGCCCATCTGGTGCAGCTTCCTTAGCAGGATCTGCGTGAGGTCGAAGGTGGTGAAGCTGATGCCCACGGCAATGGGCCCCTTCACCCAGTTCATGCTCAAGCCTTTGTAGAGGCCCCGCACCACCCCCTCCTCCGCCACGATGTCCCGCATGGTGCCGGCGATGGTGCCGTAGGTGTGGCCCGTCACGCCCGCCGTCTGCATGCGCCGGCGCACCACGTCCAGCGGGTACGACGCCGATTGGCCCAGCAGACCCGCGCACGCGCCGAACGCCAGCCGCTCGTAGGAGTAGGGCTGGGGCCGGCCGCTTCTCTCTTGGGGGGGGCAGAGAGGGGGGTGGAGGTCATGGGGGGGTCACAAATGCTCTCAACTGTGGAGGTGCCTTCCTTAGACCTTTACTTAACTTACATTCACATTAATTCTGTACATATACTGTATGTTGAGCAATTTTTCTAAAATTCCTATGTTATTTTATTAATTATTAAAACATCATTATTCCCTCCTGGACACGCAAACACAGAGGAACACAGGTGACCGTTCAACATGGCACAAGGTCTCGGCGCGCTACACAAGAACAGTCCTTTTTAATAAACTATCTTTACACTTACGCAGTGCAGTTAGTCTGCAATTTTGAGACTTGTTAGATGGATTTCTATTTAAGCCAAGCCGACAGCAGCACTACTGACAGCATTTTGGAAGCATCAGCCAGAACGTTCTCCCCTGACCAGCAACAGGGGTTAAAGCGCGAGATGATGCCATACTCCCCACCTCTTGTTCTTGCTCTGCCCTTTTTCCCAAAGAATGTTCTTATATCCATCTCACTAAATATATTTTATTACTATCCTTAACAACACTTTATGGTCTCACTAAAAGCTAGCAGCACGAAACAGCAATATCAACGTGATGCGCGCTATGCATAGATCTTTAGAAAAGAAAGAATACCGACGTTGAATACCGACGTTGAAATGATTCTAAATCGGCTCACTGGCTACAATGTTGAATCTGTGGCTGCTGGTAATGCAACCTCATCAAAATCTACTCTGCGGGGCTATTTTCATTATCATTATGTTTTCTTAGTTTTTTTTCACGGCACAAAGATCCCGGACTATTCCCAAGAGATTCTGGGCTAAAGCCTCGAATGCCCAGGTCTAACGAGGCCCCTGTCACTCAAACCGGTTGGTGGTTCAAAGCCAGAGCCTTCAGCGGACCGTACCTGCGTGCATCTTCTTGAGCGTCTCGTAGGTGAAGAAGCTGATGCCGGCGTAGGGCACCACGCCCAGAATGGTGGGGTTGAAGCCCCTGTACAGCGTCTTCAGGCCCTCCTCCCGAGAGATGCGTCCAAACACGTGCATGATGTTGCTGTACCTGTGGGGGGGCCCGGGGGGTATAACAGGAGACGGACATGCGGAGTGGTGAGGGGACAACACCTTTCTGACCCAAGACACGGACTAACCTGTCCTGATATCAACATTACACTCTGTGTCGGTGTGAGCCGGCAGGCCTTACATTTCTTTGGGAGTGACGGCCATCCTCGCCCGCACCATGTCCAGAGGGTACGTCAACATGGCCGCAGTGGTACCCGCCATGGAGCCAGCCAGTAACCTTGGCAATGGAGGAAGGGCCCTTGGAAACAGGTGAGGAGGATATTTTTTTGGCTGCGATTTAGGAACCTCCTTCATATGTTATAATAAAGCACTTTATCCTTCTGTTTGTGTATTTATATTATAGTACAGGTCAACACTCACTTCCCCTGGAAGCCGTAGATTCCTCCCAGCAGGATCTTGTATTGCTCATGGGCGCAGAACTGGATGGCAGCGTAGGGGATGACACGCACCATGGTGGCAGAGTTCCCCCGCCAGAGGCTGAGGAAGCCATCCTTCAGGTAGGTACGGTAGATCAACCTGTAGGCCTCCTGAACACACACACACACACACACCCACATGAAGATAAACCAGCATGGTGTCAGCTGGACACAACCCTCCAAACACACACACACGCACACACGCACACACGTCTTTTTGTTTTGCTATGAAAGAGATCAAATGTCCAATGTGTATCAACCCTACCTTGGCTGAAAATCTTGCAGAAGACACTGAAATAAAACACACACACACACATAAACATTGGATTCACGATACCAAACACCACACTGGTATTCTAGGGGGAATCTACTGAAGCGTGAATGTCTTGACCCTGATACGGTTCAGTTTGGGCCTTCTGTTGTGCTGTGAAGCATGAGGCTGCTTGCCTTGGAAGATGATCTTGGTTCTGTCCAACGGTGCTACAGCTGTCTTGGCCACGGCGCCAGCGAGAGCGCCCGACAGCAGAGAGTTAAGCACAGATGGCGTTGGCTGCGGAGGGACAGTGACACCGCTCAGAATCAATGTGTTTATGTGTTGAAATTCAACCGCGGGAAAGCTGTAACGATGGTCAAGAAATAGGCGACTACAGGAGACATTCAAGTGGGCACACTAACCCCAACACACTCCAGGGACATGCCCGCATTACCTCTGATTGGGTGGGAGAGGCCGACGGCAGCACTCCTCCATGCGTGTGTGCTGCCTGTTGGTCCTGGACAGCATTACCCATCCCCAACCGCTACTCACAGCCGTCTCTGGGCGCAGTCATGTACTCCTGCCAGCAGGGGGCGACAGCAGCATCCGCACACAGCTCCACTGTCAGTTGGGAATGGGAGGAATGGGAGTTGTGGGAGAGTTGTATAAAGAGAGAGACACAGAAGGAATATATGAAGAAGGGGAACAAGAGATATGCATTACACATTTTTAATTATCTTGGGAAATGTGTTGTGCCAGGAATTGATCAATGCTGGTTTTATATATTTAAAAATACAAAAAATATTATGCCTTATGCCTGCTTGGTCTAATGTGTCAGCTATCAACAATGTATGGGCTTGTCAGGGCATGGCATTTGAGAGTGGTGGACAACAATAGCAATAGAATACACACCCATGATCCACTGACACACCCTTTAGTAAGATAAAAACCCTATGTTGATTGCTCCATTGCATAAGAACATTTACTAAACAGGTCCTTCCTACCACTTTTTGAAAAATATATCTCTCTCAGGCACCGTCGTTACCGTTTAACCAGAGATGTGCCCTTAGGAGTGAGACATTCTTTGACCATAGTAAGGGAATGGGGGGTAAGGGTCAACCTACTGCAATGGGACATCCCGGGGAAAAAACGAGCGTTTCAGGAGACGGTTATACAAGCGGTGTTAAACAAGAGCAAGAACCTATGGCCAATGCATACACCCAAGCCCTCCTTCTACCTACTTGCTCTTGTTCAATTCAAAGCCACTTCCATTTAATAGATTTTGTGTTTTGTTGACAAACCTAGCAGTCTGATAGATGTTCCCAACCTTTAGACGGGTAATGTTGTCCTAAAGATCAAAGGTCTGGAATAAAACAAACTTTGTGGCTTGCCATTAAGGTCTTTACGAATAGAGAGTATATTGTTCTGATGCGTTTTGTTTAGGTCCATTAGGTGCATTCTATTGTAATCAAGCTGTATGTGGTGTGTTTACTTACTGAGATGAAATAGCCTGTGTGTGCGTGTGTGTGTCTTTCCTGATCAATAGTGAATACAGTTTACATTTCAAAAACCATGCTAGCCGACCTTCCTCTAACATTAACCTACATGGTCCTAGTCATGACCAGAGAGAGCAGTTTGATAACAGATCGATTAGTCATGGTACATACCCAGACCCTGGCAGCTATCCCTTTAAGTTGTGTATAACATACAGCTCTGCCATCGTCGAGGAGGGAAAGGTCTATCAATATCCACATGGAGTGCATGGTATATTTCAGCTTACCTTACTGGTGAGGTACACACTGGTCGGTGTAACGTTATGGTGAGGTGCTATCCGTTAGCACGTTGCTAACAAACTCTACATCTAAACTGTGTAGATGCAGAAGACCTAGCTATTCTGTTTCACATGTACATGGTCATTCATCAACATTTTCCGATTCCGGACATGGAGAGTTCGGGAAATAAAATTGCCCAAGATGTCCTTTAAACTTTATCCATAGTATAATTGCTTGCACTCATTTCCCCGACAGTGACTTTGAGGGACTAGAATAGTCCATGCCGATGTGTAGCTCTTTGGAGTTATCGCTGCTGTCACTGATCAACGGCAAGGACGAACACAGGGGGATTCTGGGAAATGGAGTAAATTGTTTTACGTTAGGCCTAGCATTCTATGGCTTGGATAGGTCCATTCGATGGGCGTGAAAAAGAAAGGCGAGATTGAGACTTTTCTTTTCTTTTTCTTTTTTTGAAAAAACAAATGTTTTGGGGAATTATTACCAATTATGTATAAGATGCACTCTTAAGGGCCACCCTGCCATCATGCATAAGTATCAGCTAAAATAGTGGTCAATGAGTCAATGAGAATAGATGCCTATAGGGAAGTTCAGCGTTATGGAGGACGGGACAACACACTTCTACTGAAGGGACCCCTGGGTAGTAACAGTGAAACGTACACTATGTAAACAGTGCTTTAACTCCCAAACCAGCCATAATTGCATTCATACATCGGGAGGTGTACTCTACATACATAGAGTACACCTAATAGTACATACTATTATTCTATTAAGCAATTGTGAAAAGTATGGAAGCCTGATGCAAAAATAAACAAACAAAATAAAAATTGTACATAAAGTCAGGCTGACAATTGCTTTTCGACACACTTGTCAATTCGTCCTTTTGCGACGACCATGGAAGGCTGTTTTTCAGTTTGTGAGGCTGCCCTTCTTGCCCGTCCACAGCTCCTTGAGTTCCACCTCACAGCCCAGGTCCCGGAGCGCCGCTTTGCCCACATCTTCCATGTCTTTGTGGGTCTGCAGCGCCTGTGCTATCAGGGGCTCAGCACCCATCTCCAGGATAGGTTGGCAGAAGTTCTCCATGCTGCTCACCAGGTTCCTCAGCAGCATACATGCCTGTCTCTGTTGGGAGAACGTCGAAGGAACATCATTGCAGAGTTTAGCATCAGGCAGATGTCCTAAAGGTTTGTATTTTTCCTTAAGGATGTGTAAGGTTACTGTTGCTCCTAGTACCTGCACATTGACTACATCAGGGTGCGTCCTCATACCCTGGACCACTGCGAGAGTTCCTCCGTTCTCCATGATGACTGCGCAGTTTTTGGGTTTGCGCAGAGCCAGGACAGACAGACAGGCACTGCCCTGCTCACACACCTACCAAGGAAACGTGTTTTTAAGAATCTGAATCAGAAAAAGATTTATTGCCAAGAAGGATTTTACACAAACAAGGAATTTGACTTGGTGGGTAAGGGGCATATATTTAGACAATAAACAATGCACAAAAAGTGACTGTTATATGTGCAATATAAAAATTATATAAACAGAAGAGACATAAGTGATGGGATAAATAAAGATGGAATACAGGGATAAATAAAGGGAAGTTCCATTTCCCATTGTTAACTGACAGATATTTCTGCATGAAAATGTACTCACATATTGGTTGCCCATGTGTCTGTTCATGGCGATGACGATGAGTGTAACCCCGCCTGCGTTCACCACGGCGTCTTTGACATCGTCGTTCCCGGCAATAGCCCGCAAAGCGCTGAAAACCTGACGGACCAACTCCTGAACGAGAGAAAGAAGCATGATGGGAAAATCGACGTCTAACTTATTTTGTAAAGAACCGTGTGTTTTGGTGAGCTACCTGGGACTCAAAGCTGTCTGCGAGTAAAGTCATCATTAATTTGAGTCCTCCCAAGTCGCAGATATCTTGACAGTACTCATTCCTCACAGCCAGGCGGGACAGAGTGGCACAAAGTTCACTCAGCACAGCCGTGTTCTCCAGATGAGCTGCACGTAAAAAAAATAAACAGGCAAATATAAGATATAGGACAAATGATAACATTTCCTAAATAACAAGCCTTCATTTACATTGTACCTTTAGCCGCATCAGTAATGACCTCCAGTCCATCATGATCCTGGACAATCATCTTGGCGTGCTCATGGGCGTTCCCGAATGGAACTCTAACATCATCATCGAAGGTCATGTACCGGAGGGCGCTGCAGGCCTCCTTCACCAGTTCGGCGCATTCTGTGTTCCGGGTGATGGCACCGGTCAGCAGAGAGAGCACCCCCGCCTTCACCAAGGCCTGCCGGTTCCCCTCATGCTTCAGGCAGCAGTGGCGTATGGTGCGAAGGCAGAGCAACGTGACGCCGGGGTCTTCTTGGTACTTGTTCAGGAGGAATATGAGAAGGTTCTGACCTTCTGGGTCCAACAAGTCTGGCTGTCCATTTGTCAGTGCAGAAAGGGCAGAGAGGGAAGCTATAACTTCTTCCTTCACCTCCACACGCCCTTTGCAACAGGACAGGATGACAGGATATGCATCTTTTTGAGATGCCAGGTACCGCTGGGCAAATCCAATGGAGCACTGCTCTGTGAAGCGTTTCAGGTCCGAAATGATCTTGCTCTCATTGGAAATAGTTGTTTCGTCACCGCAGTTTTTTAGGGCATCCAGTGCCTGTAGGTGAAAACAATGGGATAGAATGAGCGGATACAAATATTTGCCGTTTTAATAGGGTATTTCAGTAGTGAGCACAACATCTCCAGGTGATGTCTTCAGAACTCACCTGTAGGACCTCGTGAGCTTGTTTTTGGTCCTCCTGTTTGTCCTCAGATGCAACTGGGACAGCTTTTACAATACAGCTCAGATCCACTCCTGTATTCATATGTCACACATTGGTAAATAAATCAAACCTAAAGATAATATCATTTTCCATTTCTGACTATAAGAATATATTGTTAAAAACACAATAACGTCCATCAAAGGTTACAGGATTCAGAACCAACCACTTCCACAATCACACTCGGCACAGAACCACTTCAATGTACACACACCTCACTGAATCAGTCCAGCAGACTACCCATTTCTATCATGGTGGCATTTAGATCAGCAGGTAGGGTAGAGCATGGGTAACCGAATGAATGGTTGTATATGTGGGTGCGTGAGAGTGTGTGTATTGGGGTGTTTTTTTTACCTTGAGACTCAAACTGCTGCACGGCATCCTTCAGAGCATCCTCAGCATCCATCTCGAAGTCTTCAAGGTTTTCTCTGACAACAGCATCGAACGTTTCCTGTGTGATCCTACGTCTCGCCATGGTCACAGCGTTAATGTATCTTACTGAAGTTATTTGAACCTGGTGAGAAGGTTCACTGATGTTATAGAGAGCAATCAGAAGATGGCAGAACAACAATGACGCGGAGTAGCCTAAACGTGGGCAAAGCAGTTGAGATTGGCGCAAGATCTGGGACGAAAGAGTACGCAATGAACGATGTCCGGCTTTGCTTAGTTCTAGTTTTTACGGAAAACTAATAAAGAATGATAGGCAGCGATACCGATTATGCTAAATGTTGACGTGCTAATCTATCGGCAACAATGCTCTGAAGTACATGTGTTGTTATCTACTGCATATGATGTCAAATGACTCGTAACATGGCGTGTGTTGAATTGACGTAGTGACATTTGCTAAATATCAAGTGCCGTACGCAGGTCCCGCTTTCAAACATGTCCGGCATCACCTGATTCAGTTCAAACGTTCCGCAACAATTACATGCAATTGTTAATTTTATTTTATGCTAGATAAATATTTTTAAATACAATATCGCCGCTCGAATTGGTATAAAAAAAACAAATGGTTATGTGTGTTCTAACGGTTGTATATTAAGCATTGTTTCTGGCATAAACATTGGCTTTGACTACAAAAATGCTGGACCGGAAGTTGCCGGCTAACTCACGACCTCAACCAAAAAAATCAGACCATTTTCCCCCAGGTTTGTTGTTGTTTTGTTGTCAGACCATTAAAATGGCGACGAGCACAGAAGCCCCGGAGTCCTGGTACCTGGCCCTTCTTGGGTTCGCAGAGCATTTCCGCACGTCGAGCCCGCCTAAGATCCGACTGTGTGTCCATTGTCTGAAGGCCGTGTTCCAGTTCAAGCCGAGCCAGAGGGTGGAGGCCCGCACCCGCCTGCAGCTCGGCTCGGTGCTCTACCAGCACACCAAGAACACCGAGCTGGCCCGGAGCCACCTGGAGAAAGCGGTGAGCAGATCAGAGAGAGCAGGATACAAGCCCTCTCGCTCAGATAGTCCAGCCAGAAACACACCGGTTACTAATAGTCTGTGGAGACAACTGCGATCGGTGTTTTATTATATTGAAAATTAAATCAAACGTTTTCTCTTGTTTCCCTGCAGTGGTTCATCTCCCAACAAGTATCCTTTTCAATGGTAAAACAAAATATGAGAGGTGAATTATGCGCGTCTCTGCAAAAACGTTATATATATGTATGTATATATA
>JAOPJJ010000134.1:11475328-11488253 GCA_027122795.1 Enchelyopus cimbrius
TCTGCTGTGACAACCGGAGTCTTCCTCCTCTTAAAGCTGAACACACACACACACACACACACACACACACACACACATACACACAGGCGCACACACACGCACGCACATACATGGACTGCACATACACACACACACGCACACACGCACGCACATACATGGACTGTACATACACATACACATACACATACACACACACTCTTCTTCTCGCGCGGCCAGATGCACGCACACAAATTTCCTCACGAGACGGAACTCGTTCTCATGCTCTCACACACAGTCCGATTAATCCTCTTCATTTCTTCTTCATTATTTGAACCCCAGATCAAATTTGATTATTTCCCCTTCAACAATTCACGATTATTGTAACAGTGTAACAATATAGTAACACTGTGGTCCAAACTGTTTGAACCCTAGACCGTGTGAACAACTACTTTTACATTTTGTTTCATGTTGGATACAATATATTTTTACATTGTATATATTTACATAATAGCGCTGTATAGTTTGGTTTTATGTAGAAGTTATACGTCTTGTTTACTCGTGGAATAATGAAGTGTTGTGATGAAATACAACTCATTAACAGTTAACATATATGACGGGATGTATACATTAATAGCATGTTGTTTATTTACAATAGTTAAAATAATCACCGCGAGTCAATTCTTAGCTATTTCCCGGTTTTCTTTTTGCAATCCGGAGAGAACAATGTCCGTCCATGTAACCCTGGCCCTGAGAGGCATCATGTGGAGATAACAATTGGTCCCTGGGCAGTGGCGGAGCTGGGACCATGACCTCACCCCCCCTTCATCATGGTCCCAGCTTTGTATGTGTTGCAGTAAAATGTGTCCATCGTTCGTTTATTTTTCTCATAAAATGATCGTAGGGATGGTCAGTGTGGTGGCCGAAGTTTGAACAATGGTGGCCATGGCCACCCCTGACCACCACGTGGTGCCGCCAGTGCCCCAGAGTAGCAGTATTGATCAGGCCCCTCTGTGAGCACAATGCAGCTGGGCTTCAGCGAGGGCCCGGGGCTCACCATGTGGAACAACGCGCTGGCGTTTAAAAAAAAATCTGATTACATTGGATGTAGTTCTGAGCTTGTTTTCTATTTGTGGTCCTTAAAACCTCTCTCTTCCACATATTGCTTTACCCCCTGTCTGCCCCCATACTCTGATATTCCTGAGGTGACCACAGCCGCTCCCTCCACCCTGTTAGTTTTTCCAGGAATCCCGACCCCAATGTTTACGTTCAGGAGAAAAAGCCAGTCCTGATAGTTGTGTAATAAGCCACTGTTCTGGAAAGGCCTGTTGGTGTGCCACATTGTGATCTGCTGCACATGACTCCAGGGGTCACAGGTCATGTGCTTGGTCAACGATTTGTGACTGTGACACACACACATGCTTGCACCCACACATATGTGTGTGTGTCTCTCGTTCTCTTTCTATATTTATCCATATGACAGACACTGAGTGGATACCTAGTGGATACCTACCACATTTTGAGGCTGAAGTCTTTCACCCTGAGGCGTCCTATGACATGGGGAAGCGGGACCAGTGTTTGGCATGGCAGGTTATGCTGGGGTCCGGGTCAGCCTCCCAACACACTGGGTCTCTCTCCACCTCCCCCTTGTTGAGCCAAACGCCTTTCATCTTTTAAGTGGGGGTTCTGGGGACCCTCTGAAGATGAGGAAGAATGACATACAGGGATCTCACAGCATGTCCTGCCTACTCTTAATTTGTTGAAAAGAAATGTTAAGGAGTTTGAGTACTGGGGTCTAAGTGGGCAAAATGTCCCCTGGGGAGCGGGGGTCCGTGGTGGGCCACGGTCCTGGCTTCCATCGCTATCTTATTTAGTCTGCAAAGGGTTCTTGAATCACCCACACAGACTTACTGGGTGGATGAAGGTCAGAGGAAACGTTCTCCGTTTACGAGTACGTCTGATACTCAAGCTTCTAGCTTAGCTTAGTGTTAGCTTAGTGTTCAGTCAGAGGACCACGCTACAAGTCAGGGGAGACCCCAGCCATCAGCCAGAGGAGTGGAGGTTCCTCTGTGGTCAACCTGATCATCTGCCCGGAGCGAGAAGGTGTCCTACACAACACAGCATGTTGGGTGTGAATGTGGTACGGTTTTGCATCTTGAGTATATTCTCCATGTAGGTTTTCACAGTTTCACGGTTTAAATTCCTGCAGATATAGGCCATCATTATGTTTGATAAACAACGTCAACGTTTTGACATTTCACGGCGTACAAAGATACGCCTCTACCCAAGATTCACTTAGATTGACGTTAAAAGTCATCTACAAATTATTTATCTGGCTCGGGCCTCACGGACCATATCCGCAAAACATAACACCATTATGATCAACATCCAGAACGCTCAATACGATTTGTGGAGCTCTTTCATTGGTCGCTGAGGTTGTGAGTTGGTAATAACGATGTTGATACAATTTGAAACCATCAGTGTCAATATCGGCCTTCTCCGTTCAGTTCCAGTTTTTCCAGAGACGTGTGTGTTTGTGTGTGTGTGTGTGTGTATGTGCATGCGTGTTTATGTGTATGTGCGTGCATGCGTGTGTGTGCATGCCTGTTTGTGTGTATGTGGAGAGCGATTGAGAGAAATGTAGATGAGCTTCCATGCAGATGACATATGAAACCTGTCTGCCACGCTGGTCTCCCTGGTTACAAAGATAGGGTCTATGTACGTGTAAGGCGGGAGGGGGGGGGGGGGGGGTTAGGCTGGTGGGTGGGGATAGAGGAGGCAGTCAGCAGGCGTTGATCTCCAGTGCTGTAGGGTGTGGTGTAGCATGAACCATGACCCAGAGTTGTACTTTCGATCTGCAGCTCAGTGAGAGGCTGGTCTGTGACGTTCAGAAGAACGTCTCTAACCTCATGGCTTTATACTGTAGATCTGCAGAACTGCAATGGCTTCCCCTTTCCATCAGCCCGTCTGTCCTCCCTCACCTCCTTCCTCCCGGGCCACACAGAACGTGGTGCAGCTTCACCCTCTCGCCACTGGGCACCACAAACTGTGGAACCATCGTTGGACCGTCTGGTCCTGAACCTAAAGGGTTAAAACCTGCCTCGGCTGCTTGCTCCTACACACACACACACGCACACACACACACACACACGCACACACACACAGCCACACACACAAACAGCCCCCCCCACACACACACACACACACACACACACACACATACAGCCACACACACACGCCACATACACAAACACACACACTAGCCGACCAGTTTATACCGGTTCTTAGGGGGTAAAAAAACCTGCTTTGTGTGTCCCACTGCATCCTGGGAAGGGGCATATGTATCTCCAGGATGTCAATGAAACCAGAAGTAAACATGGAACCCAGTCCACCTCCATCTGCCCCAAGGTGCATGAGCTGGTTCTGCTGGGTTTGGACCGGGTTCTGCTTCACAGCTGTGGTTCGGTCTGTGGTGGTGCGGGCTCCCCACCAGAACTATTTTAGGATGGGGTTTTGGGCGGGGCTGTGTAGCCACTGAACACTGGTCAGAACTGGTCAGTGTAGAAGTGGTGTAGTAAGAGTGTAGTAGTGGTGTAGTAATGGTGTATTAAGGGTGTAGTAGTGGTGTAGTTAGGGTGTAGAAGTGGTGTGTACGGATGGTTGGAGCCGTGTAAGGCAGGCGAGCAGCATCTCCCAGTTGACCCTCTGGTCAGCCTGGGGCCCAACTGGTATTCAGGAACCACCATGTTGAGGTCTGGACCAGGTCACTGGTGTGAGGAAGGATGAAGGATGTTGTTTAGCCTGGTTATTGTGAGTGTGTGTGTGTGTGCGTGTATGTAAACCATCATCTCAGTGTTAGTCCTAAAACCATGTGAGTATGGACCTAGCCACCATGAAGGCAGCATCTCACACCCTTAAGGCCTCAACATACTTCTGCGTCGACTCCACGGCGTAGTTACGCCTTCACTCCTACGGCGTCGTGGGCGATTTATGCTTCTGCGTTGGGTTGCTTTGCATCGCGGTGCATTTGACCAATCACAGCCTTTGAGGTCTGCGTAGCTTCGACGCGCAGTTAAACATTTTTGGAGGTGCACGTCGAGCTACGGCGTAGGGGTCCGCGGCGACGTAGAGGGGTCTGCGGGGCTACGCCATCGATTTGATGCAGAAGTATAAAATAGTCTTTATACTTGTACAACGATTTAAAGTATGACTTATTGTCGTATTATGAACATAATGTTACTCCTTTGAAGTTAATTTGTACTTAAATGCCTTGCCCATGTCGCACCCATCAGCAGCTGTGCGGTCACCACATTCAGCCAAGCTGTGTCACAGCCCTCGCGCTGTCAGCCTTCAGCTGATCCAAGGTCAGCCGGGACATCTGAACGTGAGGGCACAGATAATGCATGTCCCTCGTCTCAGCAGCATTGTCCCTCGTATCCCATCATACGGTGTCTTCAGAAGTTGAGACAGTGTGAACGCTGCTCTCAATGGCCTACAATGCACTGGGTTTCAAACGACCTCAGGCGGTTTGGATATTCATCCTCACTCTCGCTTATCAGGTTCAGGAAACGAGAAATTTGTGGTGGGACCCCACGGGCAGAATGAAAGTTCTGAAAGTACTCGGAAAGTCTCCCTAAATGTACACAGTGTGGGGGAACTGTACCACATCCGGGTGTTTTTATCTTGGTACATTTCTGTTTAATCTACTTAACCTATAGGAGAGGTGTCTAAAATACATCATCATGGATATTTATACTACATGTTTGTTACTTGTAATTGGAAGAGCTAATTCTATTCATAGTCTTGTCCCATTACGCTGAACCTGCTACAACAGTCTAACGTTGTGTCTTGTATAGTCTCTATCTCTCAGCTACGGTCTGTGTTAGAAACAGTCTGCCTGTCAGGCTAGTGTGGGCCACTGGATGACTGTTTTTTAAGATTAAACCTCAAGTAGGCCCATGAATACAGACACACCGGTACCAAGTGTCTACATTCACATTTTACAATGTTGACGATCTAAGGAAGTTTAAATGAAACTTATTTTAACATTTGAAGCAAAGAACATAACAGTGAGAACATAACCTGTTCCAGCTGTTTAGCTTAAGGCCTACAGCTTCATCCCAAGGACTTTCTGAACACATATTTAGTGTACACGTATTAGTGAAAGCCCGTATCTAGACACTGATGGTTCCAGAGCATTTCAGTTGTGCCAAGAATACCAGGCGTTTTTCACACCTTTTCTGGCGTCGGTCACGTGACCCAGAGGCCCAGGTGCACATCTCATCAAACGTTTGGTGCTAAGAGCTTCAGCATGCTCTCAGCAGAGAGGAAACCATAGGCAGGGCTCAAACTGAAAACCCATCTCCCCGCTGGTCCCAGTCTCCGCTAAGGCGGCTCTCTGTGATTCCTCCTCAGGATGTCTGAAGAGGCGGTCCGCCAGACGCGCAGCCAGAAGAGGGCGCTGGAGAAGGATGCGCCGGCGGCGTCCTCTGAGCTCTCCGACACCGACAGCGAGAGCAAGAAGCTCAAGATGGACGCCCCTGAGCCGGAGAGCCAGTCTGCACCGCCCCACCGCGCCGCCAGCCCCGCTCCCGCCCCCGCCCCCGGGGATGACCAGAGCCGGGCCGGCGTGGACCCGGACGCCCCGGAGAGCCGAGAGGAACCCGCGGTAGACCGCCCTCTGCCGCCTGTGGCGTCACCGGGAACCCCCCCGCCGACCAAGGACGACCTGGAGCCCTCCAAGACCCAGACCCTGCCGGGGGCCGGTCCTCTTCCAGAGACCCGGACGGATCGGGCTGACCAGGCCGGCAGGGCGCCGGGGGAGCCCGCCGGGGTTGTGGATACCCGGACCCGGCTGCGCCCGGCAGAGACCAAGATGTCCGCCGGTGTCTTGGCCTCCGGGGAGGTGAAGGCCACCATCAAAGTGGAGGTCCAGACGGCCGAGCCAGTGGACATGAGCACCTCTAAAGGGTGAGGACTACGTCTGTAACATTCAATTCCCACCAGCTAACTCTGTGTGTGAGTGCATGCGTGTGTGTGTGTGTGTGTGTGTGTGTGTGTACGTGTGTGTGTGCAAGTGCGTTGGTGATTTGGGTTTCCCAAAATGTAGTCTCCCAGCCTCCCTCCATTTTCCCCTCTCTCCACCTGAACCCCGAAACTCTGCTCACACAAAATGAAGCCTGTGTGTCACAAACCGGTTCCAGCCGGCCGTTGCCATGGATTCCACGGTGTGAGGAACAGCAGGGGGGAGTGGTGTAGAAGGGGCGAAACACACACATACACACACACACGTGACGATGACTTTCGGTCATCATCTCTCTTTGTAGGAAGAGCAGCAGTAGTGTGTACACAGGAAGTGATGTCGCTCGTAACCTCAGAGACTACGACCGGTACTCAAAGTCCAATAACATTATCACCCCAACAATAAGGTCCCTGAAGAGAGAGGTTGGACTCTTGTCAACAGGCCAATTCCTCTGCATTATCGCCAGGCCCTGATGAAACAAGATGCCCTGATCAAAACAATTGTAATTGAGCGATAAGTGTTTACATGCTATCAAGTCATAAAAAAAGACCTTGTTGTACCAGTGATTCTAGGCCAAAACATACATGATCACATTCATCTGATCTTTCCTCGCGATCCGCTAGCTGCCTGCCCCATAAGCAGGCCATCAACACAACGCGTCTCTGCAGGCAGCCTATGCTCCGAGATCGTACACAAAAGCAACTAACAGCCACTCCAAACCACTCAGAGCATAGGCTGCCTACAGAGACGTGTTTTTTGCTGCAAAATCGCTGATACAACCTTTAAGTCACACCTTAAAGGTTGTATCAGCGATTCTAAGCCGAAACCACGTTTCTGTAGGCAGCCTATGCTCCAAAATCGTACACAAATACAAATTGTATTAGTAAACAAATGGCAGAATCGCTGATACAACCTTTAAATGTATAAACAGTCAGCTTCCCTTCTGGTCACCCATCCTTCACCAGTGAAGAGAGAGAAACCTTCACCTCCTTCCTTATTCTATTTATGATCATGCCGTACCTATAAAAAGCTTTAAGCTTCACCCACATGTGGCCTGGCATTGGCAGCAGTTTAAAATGGACGTATAAAGCAGGTGTGACTTTCAGAGACACTAAAGATTTCAATACTGGGAGGGATGAATTTAGCTTAGGGGTCATGAGTTCCACTAATCCCCCGCTCTAAATGTTTAGTACTCCTGAGTGAGAACCTCGTCAAGTGAACGTTATCCGTGTTCATAATTGTATTTATCTCTATTTATCTCTACTGTTTTCACAGCAGTGTGAAGAAGGAGAAACGCCCGCCGACCTACGATGACGATGATGACGTCATCATCCTGTCGGACAACGAGTCTCCCAGTCCTCCCATGAACGGCCTGAGTCACTTCAAGGAGCTGGACACGGAGCTGCTACTGGTAACGCTCACAGATCACACATCGCTCAACGCACGGGGTCAAAGGGCAGGCCGCGAGCTGACCACGCTTTACTCAGAGCGTTTCACAGAGGTCATAAGAGCAGAGTGACTCCCAGCCCTAAAGGTCACTGTGTCCGGTGTCCTGAGGTCTGTAGCCCGCCTTCAAGGCGTGACCTTCTGCTAACGACCCGGACTCACTTAACGCTGCATCTGATGAAGCATAAAGGGCAACATGATTAATGAAATGGGTGACCGTATATCTAATCGTAGGTGTATCACTAAGGGTGGGTCATTGTTGATAACGTATACGTATCTGAGTGGTGCAGGTGACATACATGACCTAATGGTGGCGTGTACATAAGGGGAACATTGTGGTCACCGGGGTGCCAGACCACACCTGCATTAGGCTGCGGTCACGCCTCCTCCTGGCTTCTGGGGTGGACAGGATCGTTTGAATGTTTATATTTATACCTTCGATCTACACCTTTACGTCTCATCTTGCGTAGATAATTCTGTATTTAAAAAATTTGTTTTATACCAATATTTAGTAAATCCATGTTGTTTCTGCATAGACACCCTGATATCCTGTCTTACTGTAAATGAATAAAGCCAAATAAATGTTAAGATGATGACGGCTAACGTATAAAATATATCGAGAACATACACAGACTGCACTCAGTGGCCCTGTAGCTCTCACTACCTGTGTTCTTCTCTCTGTAGTCCAGGTGTCTCCGTATCACACCGCCCATCGTAGCCGGACTGGAGTAGCTAACGGATGTTCTGGTCCTGTGTGTGTGTGTGTGTGTGTGTGTGTGTGTGCCATGTGAGTGTGTGTCTGTGTGTGTATGCGTGTGTGTGCCATGTGAGTGTGTGTGTGTCTGTGTGTGTGTGTCTGTGGGTGTGTGTGTGTGTGTGTGTGTATGTGTATGTCTGTGGGTGTGTGTGTGTGTGTGTATGTCTGTGGGTGTGTGTGTGTGTGTGTGTGCCATGTGAGTGTGTGTGTGTGTGTCTGTGTGTGTGTGTCTGTGGGTGTATGTGTGTGCAATGTGAGTGTGTGTGTGTCTGTGTGTGTGTGTGTGTGTATGTCTGTGGGTGTATGTGTGTGCCATGTGAGTGTGTGTGTGTCTGTGTGTGTGTGTGTGTGTGTGTATGTCTGTGGGTGTGTGTGTGTGTGTGTGTGTCTGCAGAAGAGCAGCCCAGAGGAGCGTGAGCGCATCATCAAACAGCTCAGAGAGGAGCTCCGTCTGGAGGAGGCCAAGCTGGTGCTGCTGAAGAAACTCAGACAGAGTCAGATCCAGAAGGACTCAGTGCAGAAGGTAAACACACAAACACACACACGCGCACGTACACGCACACATACGTACGTACGTATGTACACGCACGCACGCACGTACACGCATGTACACACACACACGCATGCATGCACGCACACGTACACACACATGCACGCACACACACACGTACATACACGCATGTACACACACACACACACACGTACACGCACGCATACTAACACACACATTGTCACAGCCCTTCACGTCATGTATGCTAACGTGCTTCTCCTCTCTCTCCTCTCTCAGCCCTCAGGATTGTCGGGCTCCGCGGCCCCCCCCCCTCTGATCCGGGGAACCATTACAGGGAACAAGCTCTCCCAACAGGTCAGGGGTCGAGGGGACACACACACACACACACACAAAGTAATTACCTCTCTCTCGCTAAACATTTATTAATAAAACAGAACATAAATGACTGTGTGGTTCTCAGATCTCGACCGGCCGTAGTTCGGGGACGGTCATCCCCCCTCCTCTGGTGCGGGGGGGGCAGCAGCTGTCGTCCAAACATGGCTCATCTCAGATCATCATGCCGCCCCTGGTCCGAGGGGCCCAGGTAAGACCCCCCTCACATATAAACCCAAAGGTGTTGGTGTGTTTCAGTCCAATCTCAATCCTGCGGTACTCTCTGCCGCTGTGAGCCGGACGTCACTGTATGCAAGATCATAATAATAATAATACATTTTATTTATAATGCACTTTACATCATCGATCTCAAAGTGCTACAAGTTAAAAATTAGTAGTTTAAGGAAAAAAAATAAAAGGTTTTAAAAAAGATAAATATCTTAAAGGTGTCCTTCACCGATAAACCGTTTTTACTTGCTTCTTTTGAGATACGATAGGTCACTCCTAGCTGTATATGCATGCTGCATGTGAAAATATTATTCCACCCCCATTGCATGCATTAGCCAATGTAAGAAAATAGAGGGATAAACGTGCAGATCAGAAAAGCCCTACAAACTGGCGTAGGTTTGTGAATTAGTATTCATGGCCTCGTCTACCTTGGCTTGCGACCGCTAACATCACTGTGACGCACAGTACTGTTAGCCAATCAGAGGCAAGACATTTAAATGTAATGAATATTCATGAGTTAGAGCCGAAAATGTGTCGTTCTTCCCCCCCACCCCCTCCACCAAACCAGAACAGCCTGAAACAGGCGCACCAGGGCATTTTTTTCACCAAAACCAGCATTAATTAATATTAGAGACCACTACAAAATGTATGAAAAAACAATGCAATGACACCTTTAAAGTCTTAAAATGGCTTATGTTATTTTGCTTTGTGTGTGTGTGTGTCTGTGTGTGTGCTCTACCCCGATGCACTCCCTCTCTCTCTCCCCCACTGCCTCCCTGTGCCTGTGTCCTCCTCTTCGCTCCCCGGGGCCCTCCTTGTGTCTTCCTGGTTAGCCCATCTCTGTTTCTCCACAGCAGATCCAGGCCCTCCGGCAGCAGCAGCAGCAGCAGCAGCAATTGGCTGCGTCCGGGGGCCCCGGGTCAGGCCCGCCTCCCCTGCTGTTAGGGACCCGAGTCTCGGCTCCCGGCTCCCAGGGCCAAAGGGGTATGGGCCAGTCAAGCCTCATTAGGGTTGGCAGTGTTGGCAATACTAACTTGCTAGTCAATATGTCACAGGTATGTGGTCGTTCCAAGTTTAGACGTGCGGATATAAAAAACACACTCAATTTTGTGGAAATGCTAGTTAAGCTTATGATGATGTAAATGTTTTGCATTGTGATTAGTGAAATGAATACGTATTGAGTGATATTCACAACCTGTATACATTCTATTATATTCTAGTTGACTGGTGGCAAGGGTCTGTCAATACCCAAGTCATTCCATTTGTATTGTCCCCATTTATTGGTAGCTTAAAAAATCTGGCTGATCGTTGTTCATTAAATTATGGGGGATCTATATTTATACAAATATATCTGTTGGTCTATGTGAATTGTGTAGTTTATTATAAATTGGGATTTGGTCAAAGGATGCATGATGAGTTAATGAATGCAGACGGTCTGAATAACAGATTGGGCATTTATAACAAGATCTTCCTCCACGCGCTCACATAACCGTTAGAGGTCTTGATGAACAAACAACCTATTAACATGTAGCAAAAGCACACAGAATACCATAACGTTAGTAACCTAACGCTACGGGTACTTAGCTAAATTCAAGCTCATTAAACTGAAACCCGTTAGCAAGGCGAAAAGAACGCCTGCTTGACTGACCTGCTCGGTGTGAAAACTGCCCACACAACTATGACATCACTATAGTAGGGAATGTTTGAGAAGCTCAGGAAGTATGTTAGCTTGACTAAGATTCTTTAGCTTAATATTGATCTAGTTGTTGTGATTGATTTGCAATGGATTTGACATGTTAGTTAGTATGCAACTCGTTAAATTAGTTGATTGATTGATTTCTGCATAAATACTATAAAAAACTGTTATCCGGATGACATGTAAAGTACAAAAGTGATTTACATCAATGTCCTTGATATTGGTTCTCAATGCGGTCCCTTGCAGGAAACGTTAGATGCTGTCCTTGGTCGTATATATCTGTTAACGTATGATGTTTTGATTTCCAAAGGCTTCGTCCACCAACTCCAAGACCTCTTCCATGACCTCCCAGTCAGGGAGCAGCAACATGTCTGTGGTGAATATAAACGATAGCCCGGCCAGCCGGCAGGCCGCTGCCAAACTGGCCCTCCGCAAACAGTTGGAAAAGACCCTCTTGGAAATTCCTCCACCAAAACCCCCCGCGCCCGAATTCAACTTCCTGCCCTCGGCTGCGAATAATGAGTTCATCTACCTGGTGGGTCTGGAGGAAGTGGTACAGAATCTACTTGATACCATCCAGAGAGGTACGCAACCTTATACACTTTTCTCTCATCTATTTATCCGTTTGGTCAAGAACAATCATGAATGAAGCAACACCCAATGACTGAATGGACTGTATTTATAGAGCACTTTTCTACAACAACATTGTAGAAAGCGCTTTACACTGAAATACCTCACATTCACCCATTCACACCGAGAGCCAGCATGTCGGGAACAGGTAGGGGTTAGGTGTCTTGTTCAGGGACACCTCAACACTCAACCAGGAGGAGCCGGGGGTTTGAACTGGCAACCTTCCGGTTACTGAACAAGCCGCGCTACCCCCTGAGCTACTGCTGCCCCCATTAAGTTGTTTTCTCAACAGTTTGTCCTTATCTCTGTGCTCTAAATACACCGTACAGTCTGTATCTTCTGGGATCCGTGTTCTGACAGTCAATGCCTCACGCTTCCCCGTCTCCGCCCATCTCAGGAAAGACGGGAGTCGCGTCGTCCAAACTGAATCCCAGAGAGCCCTTCACATGCACCCAGTGCACCACCGACTTCACCTGCCGCTGGAGGCAGGACAAGAGCAAGGGCGGGACCATCCTCTGTGAGGACTGCATGTCGTCCAATCAGAAGAAGGCTTTGAAAGCCGAGCACACCAACCGGCTGAAGGCTGCGTTCGTGAAGGCGCTGCAGCAGGAGCAGGAGATAGAGCAGCGCCTCCTCCTGCAGTCCGCCTCGCCCGTCTCCCACAGCACCTCCTCCACCTCCTCCTCATCCTCCTCATCCCCGTCGATGAAGGCGGACCACCTGGGCGCCCAGCAGCTCAAGCAGGTCCAGGCTCAGGTCCAGGCCCGGGTGTCCATGCAGCACCAGCACCATCACCAGCACAGCAGAGGGCAGAACATCGTGCACCATCACTCCCCCAACATGAAGCAGGTACGCCTCCCGCTTAACAGTCAGGTCCATCCTGTGCAGCGTCCAATCAATTCACCATGTGTTTGATTAGAAGATTGTGTGCATAAATCCTCTCTCTCTCCCTCTCTCTCTCTCCCTCCATCACACCCTCCCCAGAGCCCCCAGGGCCAGCTGTCCCGAGGGTCCGTCTCGTCCATGGGCGTGCGAGGGGTCCCCCACTCGTTCTCCTCCTCCTCCCAGCTGCAGAGTGCGGTGGCGGCGGCCGCCCTGGTCAATCGGCCAGGTAAGCAGGCCCACGCGGCCCGGCCCCCTGCCCACAGCTCTAAGGTGGGCGGCAGGGGGACGGGTGCCGGGAGAAGCGGTGGAGCTAGTGCATCAGCCAGTGCATGGAAGAAGCAGAGCGACGGCCACACAGGTAGACCCCCGCCGGGCCCCTGCCCGCCCGCCCGCCCCCCCGGG
>JAOPJJ010000134.1:11488353-11502342 GCA_027122795.1 Enchelyopus cimbrius
ACCCCCCCACCCCCCGCAACCTCTGCTCGCTACACTCTCCGTTTCTTGTCTCGTCCAAAAACAAAAGTCCTTCAACGTCCCGTCGCTGTTTTTGAAACCGTCCCGATGCCAGAGAGCGTGAACGCGCCGTTGTGATTGGAGCCGTGACTCAGCGGTGCGATGACATCAGAGATTTGATTTTGGACATGCAGGAGACGTGTTTTCGGACATGGCAAAATCTACTCCCTAAGTCTCTCCCTTCTTCTCCTCCTTGAGCCCCTCTGTCGGTGGTCTGGTTTCCTCCTTATTTTAGTGGTAATCCCCAGTAAGGGTTAGTTCTGCACGGTGTAGGATTACCAGTAGTTATTCAACCAGTAGTCACCCGTTTAGTGTGTAGATGTGTGTGGTGTGTTCACATGGGAATTGGGCTGGTGTGTGCTTTCGTTATAGATATTGATGATGGACGTTAACATGATGTATATTAAGAGATCAATCTCTCCTGTGTTCAGCGCTAACGCGTGGCGCTCTCATCTGTGTTCACAGGAGTCACGATGGCCTACGTTAACCCGAGTCTCTCCGGTCACAAGACCTCGTCGGCCGTGGACGCCCGTCAGAGGGAATATCTTCTGGACATGATCCCGTCGCGCTCCATCTCCCAGACAGCAAACACGTGGAAATAAAACGATCTGCTATTCATCGTTATTGAAGTTACTTCATGTTTCCTCAGCTCATAATCCGGCCCACAGCACCCCCTAGAGGACGGTTAAGGAAGTACTCTTTTCAAACAAATGTTTTGCTTACCTGTTATGGTTTGTGTTCTAGTATCCTCCGTTTCAATACTGTTCTTCATTTAAAGATCACTGTTCATTGATCATTGTGCAGAATTGTTTTTACTGATTTAAGCGTCTCACCAGATTTGTGAAGGTGACCCACTTTTTAAACGTACAAAACACAGTATTGGCATACTAGTACATGCTGCCTGCAGTGTTACTGTACTTGAGTTCTACGTTGATGTTCCACCTGGGGAAAGATAGCAGTAGGCCTACTCTTGTTTTTGGAGTGTACACGACATACCTCTGAACAGACCCAGCAAAGAGATTCACATTCATGACATTACTGATCAAATGATTGGAATATATATACATATATACAATCAGATTGATTTGAAAAGCGTTTAGCACATAACCCCTGTAGTTGGAAGGTTTGAATTTTCTTTATATTTACTGTAAGTTATTCTTTATTTTTACTGTTTCAATTGCAATGTCAATTTATTGTGGCTTCCACAAGCAAATTGCGCTAGGCCTCTTTAGTTTCTGTCAGTTTTTACAGTGCATGCCAACCCTTACATTTATTCTCAGTTCATTATGTTCCATAGCTTGTTATTTCTTTCTTCATCTGTAATTACCATCTGTATTTTGTTTATTTTACAATAAATGTAATTTTATTTTTGTGAGGGAATTGCTGATAAAAAAAAGTCTGCTCGCTAAATCTGACATCGGAGCCAGAATGGTGAATCACAATTTTACCATTGTCCTCCCAGTATATTGGGCCAATGTAAGGCCTTAAATCTGTCTATAGGGCCACTTTCCTGTTAAAAAATAACCAGACTTTGCAACACAATATAATTAGCTTGTTCCCCTCTCACTGTATTGCATAACTTTTCTGCTCTCCATTCTGTACCGCAAAGTACAAACTAATGATACCCTTTGGTTTACGTTTTTCTCCCTAGCTCCTTAAGAAATAAAAAAAATATATATAAGTAATTGTAACTTTTGTGTGTACTTCATTTGTGACTGATCAAGCATCCGCACAAAGTATTCATAATAGGTATGAACCAATACCATTAGAAATTTAATTGTTTTCACTTAATACAGTCATACATAGGTGGGATTATATTTTACTTTATGACAATTTAATTGTGTTGACTGTACTCAAAAGGGATGTTCCTGGGATAGTGAAGAAATCGCATGAATAATCATTGATATAACTCACAAATCACGACAATGTCTAACCAAGAATCTCTAACAAACTACCTTAACCGAGGCTGAATTGTAAGGTTACGTTTCGTTAAAAGGAGATGTCACTTTTGGGTAAGGCCCAGACCTAAAACTATCACCTCTAACCTAATGCCGAAAACGTATCCTAGTTATATCTAACCTAATACATACATTTAACCATCCCTGACTAAAGGCATACCAAAACATATCCTTCACTAACTACATACGTAAACCTAAGACTCTTTCAGCCAAAACCTTGACTTAACCAATACTACAGTACTTGAGTTGTAGAAAAAAGAATCAGGGGGGATGGTGGACTGGATTTAACGTTTCGGGATTTTGTGCTGATAACAGCGCATATGGTGGGAGACCAACGGTGTACCCTTTTGATTAGCTTAAGCACAAAGACTAATTATTATATTAGCTTGTAAATGAACATGAATCCTCCCAAGTCAATTCCATTTTAATTCAAGCGCAAAAACAAATGGATTAAACAAATGTACCATTTACAAAATCTGAAAATAATGCACAACATACAAATACAGAGGCTAGCATAAAATAAGTGGGCAGTTCAATTAGAGAAGGTTTACTATTCCAGTAACGGGGCCTACAGAAAGCGTTAGTTTTGTTAGCCTTTAATTTCATGCAAGGAAAAGCAATGGCTAGTAGTGGCTTTCCTCGCACATGGCAGATAACACTCATACAAATAAAGATATATTTTTGTTCTACTATGGCTAATCATGGAGGCAGGCATGTGCTGCTTAAGCGGCCGCTGTAAAGTGCTGTTGGAAACCCTGGAGCAAGATATTCCAGTTGAAGAGAATTTACATGCCAACCTAAACGCTTTAATTATCTACATTTACTGGAACGTTTTTGGATCCAAATACTTGCAAAGTATACAAGTCCATAGAGACGGTTGCAGAACATTCTGAAGATCAGGAGAGATTCTAAATTGTGCAAGAGAACAATTCACTCACCTGCATGTCCAGCTTGAAAGTGTTGGACCAGGAAGCCCTCGTACCAGACCGAGGACCTCAGACCAGGGACCTCACACCAGACCAGGGACTTCGGATCAGACTAACCCTATCCCCATCTGAGATCCTCAGATCGTTTAGACCTTCACCCTTTGGGGAGAAGTCAAACTGGTGCTGGCCTTTAGGCAACCTTACACTACAGTTTCCACTTAGCACTGGCCCTTCGAGCGGTCACATCCTAGTAAAGGGCGTGGTCATTCCGTAGGTCAGGCAGGTGAGAGGCAGGTGAGGTACACCTGAGGTCTCTCAACCCCCAGATGGTGGGAGACTTTAACTGGATGACCTTACGACCCAATAGGACGGAGCATGATACTACTAGGGTTGGGCCAGTTCATCCTAGACAGGGCGCTGGAAAACCCAACGCTACTTGAAGTTGCCAGTTTCCCTACGGTGTTTGCCAGGGTTCCTAGAGTACTGAGCAGACGGATCAGAAGTCACAACAGGTAATCACCCCTTGTACACACAGGTGTATTGTCAAACCGGCCAAATCGGAGAACACACAGGTGAATCAAATTAAAGGGGTAGTTCGGAATTTTTGACATAGGACCTCATTTCCATGTGAGCCAGTGTGTTATGCACCCATTTGTCCGCCATCCTAGGAAAAATAACGGTCTGCATCGGCCTCTAATTTTTTCGACATAATGAAGCTACTGTCGTAGCCTCTGGGGGCGCTGTGGCGCTCCACCCGGTACAACTGACGTCCCCGCTGCACTGATGTCACACTGCTGTTGTGGGAGAGAGAAGATGGCGGCGTCCAAGGTGAAGCAGGACATGCCTCCTCCGGGAGGCTATGGTCCCATCGATTACAAGAGAAACCTTCCGAAACGAGGACTCTCCGGTACAGACAAACACTGTTCACTGAATATATGTCCATACATTGTATATCGGTAAACCCTTTACTCACCAGGTATTGATCTAATGTGTAGAAGCTAGTATGCTAATAGCTACTAGCTAACCTAGATTAAACTCAATCTAGCATGTTTATTATGAGTGAAAGCGATGTGTCACACGGCTCTGACTAATCACAGGATACATTAAGCCTTAATATAGCCATAATTCAAAATATGGTTCGAGATATCAGCGATGTCATTGCTGACAGCTAATGCACTGGCAGGTGTTCTGCTTAAATATACTTGTGTGCCTAGGATCACCTCGAATAATGAGGACATTCATTCAATGTATGTGCCAAAAAACATCCGTAGTCAATGTTATCATTATCTGTACCTTACCTTTCCTTAACGTTACGTCAGTTGGAAGGTTATACATATACATTTGCATATTCATTTGAGATGTTGTAACATCATGGTGCAAACATAAAGGTGGACATGGGAAACTCAATTTACATTTCTTTATCATATGATAAGAAAGTTAGGCCGTCAGGCTGAACAATACATGGCAAGGAAAACTAGGGACTCTATTTGACAAAATATTCTGCATTCCTTTAGGCTACAGCATGTTTGGAATTGGGGTTGGCGTACTGGTATTTGGATACTGGAGGCTCTTTAAATGGAACAGAGAAAGGAGGTAATTGTATTAAAAACATTGAAAGTAAGTCCGTGTCTTTATACCAGTCTGGTTCTGATAAATGGTTGTGTTCAGGCGGTTGCAGATTGAGGAGTTGGAAGCCAGGGTAGCCCTTATGCCACTGCTGCAGGCAGAGCAAGATCGACGGTAATGTATTTTCATGTATCCCATGACTTTGATGACATAATTTCTTGAATGAATTCTGATCTCGTTTCCCATTTAACAGGACCTTGAGAATGCTGAGGGAAAATCTAGAAGAGGAAGCTGTCCTCATGAAAGATGTCCCAGGCTGGAAGGTAAGCTAATAAAGCACATTACATTTATCGGCACTTCACCAATCTGATATCTACTTGCACATATCAGCTTCTCATTGGTAGAACATTAACATACAAGCCAGGGAACAAGGCTTCCCCGATCTTGTTTTTTGACCTGGTTTCCCCCCAGAGGTTCTGCCATCGCGAATTATCACCACTCAATACGAGAACAGTCAATTACAACTGACTGCAGTTTGCGTATGTTTACCTGTGGAGATTATATTCCCGCTGAAGTCTTTAAACAAGCTATGGGCAGATGACACTAGTGTTGAATGTGTTACGCTGAGACTGGCAAGTCTAATGTAGTCCTGCTAAACACATTGCGGTCCTCAGGTTGGCGAGAGCGTCTACCACACAGACCGCTGGGTACCACCCCCCTCAGAGGAGGCCTTCAACCTCCGACCCCGCGAGGAGCTTCTACACAAACGCTTTGGGTTCCAGTGGTACGTGTAGTGTCTTGGATCCACGGTCCGTCACAACTCAACCATGTTAATGTACAATAAAGTATAATTTTTCTGTAACATATTTTGGTTAACTTTTTGAAACTGCCAACTGAACATTCATTAAGGGGTCCAATTATTATTTTTTTACCAGCAACTAAAACCAACGCACCTAACACTGGTTTACTAAATACACATTCCTACCCTTTGCCCAATTACAACTAGCAACTTCCCAGTAAATAAACAATCGCATAAGCTTGACCAATTCACTTTATTGCCATTCTTAAATCACATTGAAAACATTGTGCAGCTATTGGGTCGCATCACCACTAGGCATTAAACAGACCAGCACAGGTCAGTAGCCTCATTTTGAGGTTCAAGTCCACTTCTCTGGGTCCACGAGGGCAGGCTCTGTTAATTCTTCTCCGAGAGAACCAGCACCTTTGGGTCGTCTTCAGATAGGATTCCAGTCAGCGCGTTGCCTTTAAAACCTGGGGTGGAAAGACAACAAAAAAACAATCCTAAATTAGTCTTGGTCTGCTGTAAAGCTGATTAAATATAAAGAGGTATCATGTACCCAAACAAGATCTGACCCAAGAACAGGAGGCTCCCAATACGTCCGCAGGCCACTTTTCCATATGAAAATATCGTAACATCTCTGATGATTTAACCAATATGTTTTCCACTATTTAAAAACAAATAATAACCAAGTGTAAATTGACATAAACCTGTCATTCAAGCAACTACGTTATGGTGTAGGGATCGGAACCTTCAATGGAATATACTGAGACAACTTGATCAGTAATATACTCAACCGCTTTGCCCTGGATGGAGAACATGTCGCCGAGAGCTTATGAGAAGATACGGTGCCAAGAGAACTGGGCTCTCAACACCAAGCTGCTTCATTATGCAACAGCAGATTTTAAGTCACTTGGTTCTTTAGAGACTGCTAAAAGTGGGACTTTGGGACTTTCTTATGTGGATTATTTAAGGCTTCATATCTGCACATTCAATGAAAAATATAACATTCACTTTCACAACATGAAACAAGATGGTTGCACATGGAAAAAGGTTGCCTATGGCCACCCTCATGTCTACCCATTTATCGATATGGAGCAATGCCTCAAACCATCCTGTTGAAATAAATGTGGTAAAGAATTATCATTTCCTTAATGGACCACAGATGAAATCATTTCAGGTATTCCTCAACATTTGGAGATTACAAAATAAGTGTTGGGAGAGCAAGTCCTTTTTCAACCAGCTCTTATCACGGCTGCCGCTGTGTCACTTAAGCCAAGTTAAGAAGCAACTTACACTGCGGACGGCAGTGGAACTTCATTAGGAATTGTCATCTGTCAAATGATAAGATGTTTGCTCTGGGGCGACCATCAAAAAAAGGTTTCAGTATTAACCACCCTGGGGAGGAGCATTTAAAAATGACACAACATAGTCAAGTGTAGATTGGTCATATCCAATACGACTTCTCACACTTGTGTCCTGGATAGATTACATTATCATTTAATTTTCCCTCATCCACCAAGGCCATGGCAAAGAGGTTTGGGAGTTGATAGGTCGCACTTTTTTTGTGGGTAGTGTTCAACCAAAGCCCAAGTAAAGCGAAACGGCTTGATGAGTGTGACCCAGTACGGGTACGTACCGTCTGCAGGAGACCCACGCTTACCTGGTAACTAGTTAAGACCATCACTGCAGTCCTTAGTCCGGCATGTCAGGCCTTTCAGGGAGATTACGGGTGTCCAACCGTCACATCATCCTGAAGAAAAGAAATCCACATTTTAGGTCTGGACACAAAACCCTCATTCCAATGAAGAGCATGCAACAGTATTCTTAAACTCAAACACTAGGGAAAGGCCAGACAAAAGGTGAGGAAGTGAAATCATCCTAGAGGTCAATTGAAGGCTTCTTGGCGCAAGCTTAACTGATGGAATGAGCATTACTATCCATGTGACTGGAGGCTTGGGTTTCAGCAAGGAAGGGGCACCATAGTCCAGGTGTAAGGTTATTCGCCAATGATCACATCAAATCCAGACATTTGGAGCAAGGTAGGACTACTACATCCGCTAACTTGAAGGGCATGGACATGTTATACACCAAGGTCGAAGGATGTGAGCAAAGCAAAAGGAGTTTACCTCAAGTGAATTGGCCTACGAATTCTCCACATATGAACTAGGCAAGAGAGCAGCTTTCATCGGATGAGCACTTGTCGGTAGGGGCAACACTTCGCTCCAAGGCCTTGTAGGTTTTGGAAGAAGCTGACCTCTTAAACGCAATGAAGCATTAACAACCAAGAACCACCCAGTGCCCCGCCACCCCATCAGCCACGTTGAAAAGGACCCCTCACATCGGCAAAGCATGCTGTTCATTAAGCCAAATTAGTTCACTGAAGGTTAGGAAGAGTTCTTTTGTGACCGACTCCCAGCAGAGCGCAATATTGCTCCTATGGATACTTAAAATTCTAGTTTTGTCCAAGTGACAGATGCCTGGCACCATTAATACAGTCAGACAAAGTTCAACCAGAAGGGTTCCATTAGTTTAACACAAGAATCATTTTTGTATTTTTTCATAAATCGTTTAATAGGCTCCATGAAACCAAATTGACAGAAAAAAAAAGTGTTGATACAAATAGCAAAGTACAAAACTGATCCCGGCTGTTCTTTACTGGGGCGACGAGTTACATTGATGTTCACCTATACAAGTTCAGTCCATATTACAGCACATTTAAAATGCAGGCGTTGAGCAGAACAAAGAAAATTTTGGGCGGACCGTTGTGAGCTGCTGCTTAAGTCACCATGAACAGTCGGCCACTCGTGTGGAATACTTTGTGAAAATGAATTTGCTTGGGAAGAAACTGAAAGTACAGGGGCCCCTCAGCAAAAAGTAAAGAAATTAGGATAAACACTTAGGTCGTGGAATCGCTCTAGTAGCACTAAGGAATGCATGTACAAAACCCCCCCCAAAAATCGTTTAGGAGCACGGCTGTCTCTTTCCGCTCAGTTTAGAACTTGGCAGGAGGTAGGTCATAGTCAAACTGAAGGAAAACTACAACAAAAAAGGTAAAGAAGCCCCATTGGACGCTCCAATGTTCTGGGGATTAAAAAAAAAGCTCAGTTTTGTGCAAGAACAAGGCTGAGTGTATCAGGAGAGAGCCAAGTGAATGGATGTTGGGAAAAATTATCATCAGTCTACAGCACCATTCAAATCAGACAATTGTATTTATAGCAAGATATTAAGACGCCCCCTCAACTGGAACATCTTAAAGTAACTTTAAACATGGTTTTGTCAATGAACGGCCAAACGTAATGGCTACATTTAGAGATGCTTAAGCTGCTACAACAGAACATACTATAAAAATAAGGTCACCAATAACACGTGGACATTTTTCTTGAGGAGCGCATCTTTTAAATACAGCCAGCCAAGTGATGATCTTGAGTCAGGGAGATTTTTAGTCGTGTGCAGCTGAGGATAAGAAGTGGGCACACAGGTAAAGACACTGAAAGTTTCACAGACATTTTGAGTTTGACATTACCCCACCTAATAACTCTCGCTCGCAATATTGAACTGCTGGCAGAACACCGATATGGGCTACCATTAGGGCAAATTGACAGATGCTCAGGGTTCGAGGCTGTGCAACCGGAGTTGAGTTTTAAGGAGGGACTGCTGTGAACCGCAATGAACTGTTGGATCTTTTCGGGCGTGTACAGCAACTCGAACCACAATTATCTGCTTGAGCGCCTCCAACTATACTAATTAGTTCAACCATCACTTCTGGAATTCACTTACCATAGCTGTCATATTGGTCTCTGTAGGATCCACCCCCGGAGCGCTCGCCATAGCTTCCCTGGCCCCTGTTAAGAGTAAAAAAAAAAAAACTCAAGTTAGCACATCTGGCTAGCATCACAGTGACTCGGAGTCCACCGCATGATCAGAACATGGTCCTTGCCTGTTGTCCCTGTAGCCGCCGCCACCGCCGCCGCCACTGCTGTAGCCACCACCACCACCGCCGCCGCCGCTCCTGTATCCGCCGCCGCTGCCGTAGCTCCTATCACCGCTGCCATAGCCCCGGTCACCACCGCTGCCGTAGCTTCTCTCGCCACCACCATAGCTTCTGTCGCCACCGCCGTATCCACCTACACAAAGAGCACACATCGAATGAGAAGACGTCGACTCATCTGGAAAGGTTCCCACGCAAGGAGGGTACGAACAACAGCGAATGGAGTGCAAGACACTGACCATTATGCAGATTGTCAACCCATGCCGTTGCAATAGCCACTCCCACCTCTGCCCCTACCACCACCGCCGAATCCTCCACCACCGCCGAAGCTTCCTCTTGATCCTCCCCTGGAGCCGCCGGACCGTCCTCTTCCTGCCTCGTCCACACGAATTGACCGACCATCCAAGCTCTGCAGATGCAATAAAAATATACTCAATATACGTACAAAAAAGATGATCCGCTATTGTTGACTACAATGTGAATAATACGACTGGGATGCGACCTACCTTTCCGTTCATTCCTTCCAAAGCGTCCTTGGCCTCATCTGCGTTGTCGAACTTCACGAAGCCGAATCCACGAGACCTTCCGGTGTCTTTGTCTCGGATAACATCAACTAAAAATAAGATTCATTAGAATTCATTGTTCCATAACAATGAACAAAAATTGTGAGAAAAAAAAATAAAGCTCAATAAATTGAATATATAGAGCGCTTACCTTTAGCGATGTTCCCATACTTGGCGAAAGCCGTCATCAGAGACTCCTCATTGGTGTCGAAGCTGAGGCCCCCGATGAAAAGTTTTCCTTCGTCGTTCATCTTTTGTGGGGGAGAACAAAAAGAGGTCACATGGGCGGTTGCGGCAAATTACGCGTAATTCTACATATAATACATTAAAACATCCCGGTTGATCCGTGAGTGGAAGCGTGTATTTAAATTAATGTTTGTTGCAGAAAAACCGTTATGTCCCGTTATATGTCGGACATGGCCGCCATTGGCGGTGTCTGACCACGCCATAGCTGAGGCCTACACGGTGGAGTCTGCCCCCTCCCCCCTTTTTTAATGAAAATATATTTAATGTGCAAAGCCGCATTCATAAGAATATGATATTCAGACGTGATGCAAGACGACGGTTTGAAATGATTGAAATATCCGTCGACTAAATGATTTAGAACGGCTGGTGATGCTGAAGGCCTCAAATGGCGGGCATAGCTCGAGCGCTGGGCTACAGGCTAGTGACGATGGGCACAATGAGGCGCCATTTTATACACCACGTTTTTAGTAGTCCTCAGGGCTCGTGGGCAAGGCCCGTCGGATAAAATGTGCGGGACATTTTCGTATTGGAAAAAAAAGTCTTCGTTAACCAAGTGCAAGTACTGCAATACGGATAAACTAAACATATATATTTATATATAGATATATCGGTTGCTGCAATATATATATCGACCAAGACGACGCAAGTAGCGGAAGACTGACAAACGTCGATTTTTAACGAATCAAGATTGGACTCGCAATACATCGAAATCAGTCCGAATTATACAATTGAGGTCAAAACAGCCCATAATATTGCATGCAAGGAGTAAAAATGCGGTATCTACCTTTGAGCGATGAGTTGTTCAGGAGAGACTGGAGCAGAAGGACCGGGAGGACGAAGTGAGGAGGAAATGAGAGCGCGCTCTCTTTTTGTGGACTCGACTTATTTAAATGAGCCTTTGAGGGGCGGGGGCAGACATTAGCACCACGCTCAGCTCCCCATAGATTGGACTCCTGTTTTAATTTTATTCTTTCCTTCTCAATAACATTCATAATTCAAATTTATTTTCTGTTTTACATTGTCCATTAATAGTAAATAAAATGTTTGTATTCTGTATGAACCGGGGATGTAGGAGATGACTTCCGCTTGTTTTTATGTGGGTTAATGTTCAATATTAAGTCACACGTCATGCAGAAACAGCGTCCACTTGCTAAAATGAAATTAACAGAGGTTTTATTTCATTATTTATGTGTCTTTTTTGGTCGTTTTGATTTAATCGGTTGCTATCCCAGCGTTTGGAAAATGGAGGCAGCGGATTTGTCCGCGTATTAAAATGGTTGGAAATCAGTTGAGTTTAAAGGAGCCCCACGGAGGCTGAACGGTTTTCCAGCAAACCCAAACATGCTAAAAACCAGTTATTTGGGTTGGGAAAATGTCTTCAGCACAATACTGGGATAGAATTTAAGAACAAGTTTTTATATGGAAGGTTTTCTCCACGGACATTTTTTTCTTTGTGCCCACTTGATGTCAACACTGAATTGACGCCAAGATTACACATTGTTACAAATAACAGGACACACTATGGCTCGCCGAAACTGTTATCCTCCTTTTATCCATACAGAACAAGTGTTCGTTGTTATAAGAGCGTATCTATTGTTCATCACGTGTTAAAAGACATGTTTTTGCCGTGCATGGTTGTGGAAGGGGGTGGGGCAGTTGTCTTTGTGATCAGTGGGCAAAACTCGACAGTCAAACTAGATCTAGTTGGGTAAAACCCCCATGAGAACTAGGCATGCTGATGTTGTAATCTCTGGGCCAATAGCTCCAAAACGATGGCTGAAATGTTATTTGAAATGTAGTATATAATGCATGCATGCTTATGAATGTTGTTGACTCAAATTTGAATTTGAGTAAACAAATTTAATTTGTATGGATAGGGCTTTTGAAAATCTGCAGATTATTGCAGAGCATTGTTTGCAGTCCATTACAAATTGCCATGACTCAATATATTTGGGGTTTTGAAAAATGCTATCAAGTAAACATTGGACGGATTCAGCCTTAATAGATTCTCATATTAAGTAATGATTCGATATATGAATGGGCTGATACTCACATTTAGGTATATTCAGTCAAACCATTCAATAAATGCCTGTTGTAACCAGGTTCTCCTATAAGGATTGCTTGTAGGAAAGGTTGATCACAATAGTCAACTCTGCACCAGAAAGATACATTCACGAGAAGCACATTAGAGAACACCAATACATGCTACTGTTGCCCATTTTAACAATATTCAAATCAGTACTGGTCCTTCCTTCGCTGGTGACCCTATGAATGTTTTTCATTATTTAGAAGTCACAGTTCATGAAAATGGCTGGCATGCTTTTCTTCAAATGGCCCTGACACAGACACAGACCGTTTATTTAGGATCATGTGCAGAAGACAGCCATGCAGCACCGTTTCAGATCAGCAAACCAGGGTCAGCAAATGATCGGATGTTTAAACACTTGAATTTGTGTTCATGTGAAGAGATTGCAGGCGTCACAACTTGTAATAGTTTGAGCATACATGATACTCACATGACAAATTGGTTTTCAGATTTAAACATATAACTACTGATCCAATCAATTGAATTGGAATTGAATAATCAGACCTCTTGATCTTGCTGAACTTCCTCAAAAATTGTATTGTTGATTAAAAAAACCCTCAATAGGTACAGTATTGTACTTTTGTTTTGAAAAACTAATTCCAGTTTATTTCCAGATTTATTTCCTCAATATTCTACTGTTTCAAATAAAGCTTCCTTTGAAATTAAATCATGCTTGTTGATGTTTACAGAACATCCCCCAAAGGGTCACCCAATCGTTCTTTTGGTTGGTTTTCTTGTTCTTTAAAGTAAACTAATGCTGGCTTTGAACAGTTGGGTGTGGGGATGGTCTGCCATCTTGTGGTTCTGTGTTGCCATGTGAAGTGCAGAACAACTCACAGAAGACGATAAAAATAATTAGCAGAAAGTAATGAGATTGCACTTCACTTGATCAAATTAATTTGTATCTTTGTATTTTCAGGTTTCCTTGTGTTGCTTTGTGTCAGGGTCAGGTTGAGGGTCAGTGTGTGCCAGATAAGTAAAGCATTGTGATGTGTTCAACAGTGGCAATGCTAATGTGGTGGCCATACATTTGCATTGCATGGCCACCAGAGACCACTCTGAGTATCACAAGAGCCGGCCCTACATGCAGATGCCAGAGACTCACTCAACAAAGGGATCTTATAGTGGCCCAGAAGGAGACGGTCTCTGAAAACCTGAAAAACTGGTTTTCACTCAAAGGCCCGCGAGTGGACACCCCAGCAAGACCATGGCCAGACCCGGCTGACGACCCGGGCGACGACCCGGGCATGTTAAGCTGCTCGTTTGAAAAGTCAAAGACCCCCCCCAGCCCGGTTCACACATTTTAATCAACCCCCCCCACCCCTTCCCACTCCCCCCCATCCACCCACGTTGTCTCCGGCCGGCTCGTCCTCGGTGGCGGCCTGGATGGCGTAAGCCAGGAAGCAGAGGATGGCTCCGGTCCACAGCAGGATGGAGAAGCCTCCGAACAGCTGGCGGCAGAACTTCACCCACTCGGGGGTGGTGGGGGGCGGGGTCAGGGCGTTGGGCCCGTCCCGCACCAGGTACTCGGCCGCCTTGGCGTTGGTCAGACCCTGGGAGGGGGGGGAGACAGGGGGAGATTACAGTATTAGGGGCACGTTGCTGAGGAACTCCTTCAGGGAGCGGAGAACCTGAAGACCTCCGAGGGAAGGAGAGAACCGTCCCCACCACGGTAGATCAGGGTGAGTGTCTGATCAGACGTCATGTCTGACAGGGTCACTGACAGGACCGTGACAGATAACACCTCGGGTCACGACATCACACGACCGCTCCGTACCTGGACGATGTCGGTGTTGA
>JAOPJJ010000134.1:11504016-11514844 GCA_027122795.1 Enchelyopus cimbrius
TATGTTCCTAATGTGCAGAAGGTGAAGCTAAATAAGCACGAAACAAAAGACTCCAATGCCACCACCGTGTGGTTGATCGTAAAGTTACATAATGTTCTGCAGCAACCATTCATTCTTCACACAATGGGGAGAAATAAAACAACAACACAACAAACAGTCCGTTGGTTTTGTGAAATAAACCAGTTGAGTTGGGTGAGGTCAGTGTACATAACTACATCGCCATAGTAATGTGTCCACCACTGACAGTCTAAAGCCTCAAGGATGCCGCTCAACCTGTTCGGCTCTCCATTCATAAATCGGGACGAGAGGTAGCGCTTATTCCGTCCTGTGCGCGCGCACACAGTGCCCATTTACCAGCATCACCGCTTCGAGCAGGCGGGGTGCATCGGGAGCGCGCGGTGGGCGTGTCCAAACGCGTGTGGTTTCATTCATAACTCGAGTCGTTATTTGAAGCCCAAATTAAACTATGCAGTCTGGGCAGGTCAGCGCGATTGCGTATGGACAACCTGAAATAAAGTCTACACCCAGGTGAGGCAGCCTGTTTAGGATTCAATGAGATTATAGTTTTATATATTTGTATTATTTCATATGTTATGTAACGTCAACATCATGCTTATGGAGTCGATGTATAAACGTTATCGATTAACATGTAATCACTGGGCGTCTATTATAAATGGTACAGCTCCTATATCGCCAAGTTGTATTTTTTAAAATCGCAAATAATGTAGGCTACCCCTGTGACATTGACATGGAATAGTTTTAACTACCATTAGGCTACTACTCTGTCATACTGAGTGTCTGTCTCCCTGGTAGGCTGGTAGCGCCCTCTGAGATGTGGCACACTCCTGCTCCTCGGTGCGCCGCGGGGGGGCTGCTGTGGACGCGCGTCACCATGTGCAGCGCGTCGCTGTAGTCAGCAGACTGAGCGGCGGAGCCGGGAGGCTGCTGGTGGACCGGGGGCACAACACAAAGCAACATAGGTATCAGTGATGCTCGTTATAGCCTATGCATGGAATGGACAACCGGATTATTTTTTGGGTGTCACACTGTGGTTAACACCATCCGCATCACCAACACAATGCATTGTTCAAAAGTATTGATGACTGATCAGAGCGCCTTTGTCTCGTGACAGACACGGTGCGGGGTCTGGATGGTGCGCTTTAGGTAGAGAAAGGGGGAGGAACGCGCATGTGTGTGGAGGGAGGGAGGCAGCAGGGAGGGAGGAGGGAGGGAGGGAGGGCAGCGAGATGCGTGCACACCTTGTAGGATGCGTACTTGGCGCAGTTGAAAAGGTATTGGCAGTTCCCAGTATGACAAGAAACGCCGTCTTCCCAGATCCACTGTTAGGCTGCTGGCCAGCTCGAGCTGTGATGCTCTGTTTCCCAAAATAGTCCTTTTGTATACATTGTAGTTCCCCATCCGCATTCAGTAAACAAACAAACAAAAGCACAAGGCATCATTGTCTCTAGGCAAGGCATCCTATACAACATGCTCATTTTGTATTAAGGCACCTTTAAGTTGAGGTTATGATCAAGTTAAATAATGAAACGTTGTGTTGTCCGACAGCAATGCACACATTTTGACCAAGAGTAAACAAAGTTCCCCCAAGGGACCCCAGCTCTCAATGACAGCCCCAGCAGACCCGTCAGATCACTGTTTAATACCTCCACACATTGGGCACTATAACACAGACACGTGTTCTGTGCACATACACACCAAACACAAACACGTGTGTTTTTCAGCGTTATCTATGAAGGCAGACGATTACATCGAGCTGAAGTTATGTAGTGTTATGTGATTCTCACACCTCGCGGTAAGATATCTTTCGTGAGCGTATGCCAGGTGTAGCTGTATGAAAAGAGCCATATATACACAATATACACATAACTCACTAACATGTTAATAGCTAAGCAAATATGACAGCACATATACATTTATACACATAGGTTTTTATATGCACTTACACATACGTACACACAATACATTTACATACTTATTTATTGGAAATAGTAAATAATTGCATGTATTGATTGAAGTGTTATGGAAGTGTTGGCTTCCAGTAGGTTTTCTCCCCGTGTCTAACGAGATATCCCTGTGCATCAGCTCAATAATAATGTGTCTGTTTAAAGTAATGGGGTCATAGTGTCTCCCTGCCCAAGGCATTAAGGTAGAATCTAAAACACACAAACATTGTCTCTGTCAATTCTTTCCATTTGCGTCTGGAAAGTCTGGTTCTCAATCTCCCTGTAATGTTCTGATGCATTATTCAAACAACGCCTCGATTTGGGAATCCTCCCACCCTCCCTTCCTCCCTGCTCCTTCGATCTCTCTCCCCTATCCCCTTTCTCCTCACTCCCTCCCTCTCTCCTCGCTCCCTCCCTCTCTGTCTCCTTCCCTCTCCCTCTCTCTCACAGGTGCTGTACTCACACCGACCTGGATCATGAGCAATGATTTGCCTCTCCTGAAACGTCTAACCGAGAACTCAACTGTAAGTCCATCTGTCTGTCTGTCTTTTGTTTTGCAAATGTGCACACACACACACACACACACACAGTGCAGAGGGTAATCTATGATGACGTTCTGCAGTATTGTTCTTGGTGCTGCAGAGGTAAGAGGTCAGAGTGCTGCAGGGCATGCTTGAGGTCTCTGCTTCGGAGGGAGTTTCCTCTGCCAGGGAATGCTTCAGTAAACACACACTGTCAGGGAATCGTTGTGGACGGAATCAAACATGTGATCAAACATTTACTACAATCTGCTTAAATCCTTTCTCCTTTCATGATGTTTGCTTTTCAAATCAAACATGAAAGAGAGAGAGAGAGAGGTCCTTCTGGAGCTACGATAAGCGTCTGCAGACAATTTAGCCCTGACTTGGAATATTAATCTGCCACAAGTGTGTGTGTGTTATTCTATCCAGGGTATGGTGGTGAGTATAGTGCAAGTAGCTAGGAGAAGGTGCATGCCTACTTCTTTTGTATTAGATCTTGCGTGGTACCGGGAAGCAGCCATTAGTCTCAGGTTCTCCTTTCCAGTACACAATCACTCCTTCACCAAGACTCCTGCCAGGCCTTTCACGACCACACACGGTGACTGGGTGAGACGTGCCCCCAGGCTGGCATGGCAGGCCTTCTCAGACGTTCAGTAGCTCCCAGAGACGATGTGCAGGCCATCGAGTGGAGAGCGGCTCCACAGACTTGTGGTTCGGTCCAGAAATACCAAAGCATGGAGAGTACATGTCAAGGAAAAAAGCAATGGCCGGAGGGGCAACTGCTGTAAGTGCCCCTCCAGGGCGTCCAAGAAAAGGATGAGGCAGACTTTAGCATCCTTTGGGCGGGAGGATAACTAGATAACTGGATTATACTCTTTACCACAGGAACTGAGGATAAGTCCATACCTGCCTGGTCGTGCAGAAGGATTATACAAGGGTCTGAAAATTATGGATCAGCAATCCCATTTAGTTTTTGGACTCCATGCTCCGCTAAGGGGAGAATGTACCGTAGCATCTCCACCGCAGTGAGAACAGCCTCATATAATGCTTGCGTGTGATTGGCTCTCCCAACAGGAAGCGGCCGTCTCTGCCAACGGCGGGGGGGAGTACTATGTGCTCCTTGTGGTTCTGTCCGTGTTCGCCGGGGGGGTACTGGTCCTGCTCTCCCTGCTGGTTCTCTTCTGTCACACCTACTGCACAGGTGGACGGCGCTTTTCCAGGTAGGTGGACTCACCACACTGAACCCCCCCCCCCCCTCAGCATCACGAATGCCCTGTGGTGTGAGACCAGGGGCCGTATTCACAAAGCCTTTTATCTTACCGCTAGGAGTGCTCCGAACTCGCGCTAAAACATTTTAGGTAGGAGGCCTTAAAGGCCTCAACATACTTCTGCGTCAACTCGACCGCGTAGCTACACTGTCACTCCTACAGCGTTGTGGCCGTTTTATACTTCTGCGTCGGGTTGCTTTGCATCGTGGTGCATTTGACCAATCACAGCCCTTGCGGTCTGCGTAGCCTCGATGCGTAGTTACAATTTTTTGAAGGTGCACGCCGACTTACGGCGTAGGGGTCCGTGGCGATGCATAGGGGTCTGCGGGGCTACGCCGTTGATTCGACGCAGAAGTATAAAACAGGCTTTAAGGCCTCAACATACTTCTGCATCAACTCGACGGCGTAGCTACGCCGTCACTCCTACGGCGTCGTGGCCGTTTTATACTTCTGCGTCGGGTTGGCATTGCAAAGTTGAAGTTTCCCTGTTGCTTAATATCGTAGTGTTGCCAAAAATTTTATTTCCGGACTCATCGGATTATTCCTGAATTAGTCCTCCTGCACTAATTCCACAAGTTTGATACCCTCACGGGTTTGAGTAGTTTGAGGAGTCCTCCCAAGATCTTTTAAGCTCTCCTAAACATAGGTGCTACTTTTAGGACTAATGCTGGGCAGACACTGTGCAATTTTTTGCCAATTTTGAGCCAATTTTTCACTTGTGCGACTATTTTCGAGATTGGGCCGACTTTCGGTGCGTGCATGTTTCGTGCACGTCTCGTGCACGGGCGTGCATCGTGTAGTGTACATGGGGCTATGAGAAGCGATAACACCTCACAATCAACTCCCGATATGGTCGCAAGAAAATCAAAGCTGTTTGAAATTCTGGTCGCCCCTCGTGAGGGTATTGTGTATTGACCTACAGTGTGAGCAGTCCGGTCTCATCAGATTATCGGGCCATATATAGTGTGAGAACATGAATCGTGAGCTGCAAATTTTTAAACCCTGCAATCTAGTCATACAGTTTGAGCTGGAGCTAACCCAAACGAAAATATCAGACAGTGTCTGCCCAGCTTAAGTGAAAAAAAAGTCCTAAATGTAAGACTGACACGCCCATTATTTTTACGAGTGTCTCCTAAATTCGCCAGTTAGGATCTCCTTTTAGCCCTAAGATCCTTTGTGAAGACGGCCCCAGGCATCTCCATCGCTGTGACGAGTCACCCCAACCGGGAGAGTCTAGTAACTTCTCTCTCTCTCCCAACGCAGAGCCAGTGAAGACCTGGAGAAAACGAACACCAGCTATGTGGAGGACACCCAGCTGACCCAAGGTGGGCACCCTGGACCCAGCTGTGGGGTGTTTCTACCCCGGGAGCTCATGCCCTTCAGGCAGATAAGTCCTCCTGCACCATCTCGGATCATGTTGTAATTTTGTCGTCTCCATGTCTCTCTTACAGAGATCGTCATCCGCCTGGATGAGGCGGATGCCCTGGCGCCGTCCAGCGGCCAGCAAGGAGAGACGGAGCGCTTTGTCGGCACCTGTTCCACAGGGCGCCGCGTGTCCTTCAACGAATCGGTGCTGTACGACCAGGAGAGGAGGACGGAGGACAAAGGCCGCAGGTAGACACAGGAGATCTCCTGTGATCCCTCTTAGTTAGCACCCCTCTTAGTTCACACCCTCTGAGTGTTCACCCCCCTCCGAGTACAAACCCCTTAGTACGAATCCCTCTCAATACAAACCCTAGTATGAATCCCTCTTAATACAAACCCCTTAGTATGAACCCCTCTTAGTACAAACCCATCTTAGTGTGCACCCCTCTTAGTACGAGCCCCTTAGTGGGCACCCCCCTTAGTATGAAACCCTTAGTACAAACCCCTCTTAGTACGTACCCCTAAGTGCAAACCCCTCTTAGTACAAACCCTTTGGTGCGCACCCCCTTAGTATGAAACCCTTAGTACAAACCCCTCTCAGTATGAACCCCTTTCTGTGAACCCCTCTTTGTACGAACCCTCTAAGTACGAATCCCTTAGTGCGAACCCCTCTTAGAACCAACCCCTCAGCCCAGCCCTCCCTGGTGCGGGGCTCACCCTGCTAGCCTGTTGGTAAGCAGAGGGGCAACGTGGAAACATGTCTGGCAACCCAGGTTGAAGTCCTTCCAGAGGCCTTTAGCTACGCATCTTTCCCTCTGTCCCAACCCGCCTCTATGTCTGTCTTCACGGACCAGAAACACACAAAAGCGAATTATTTTTTTATCAATGTTGTATCAATGACTCCTCCATGAGTGAGTTGATATGATACGGTAAATACAAGAATAGTATTAGAGGGTCTTAACCGCGGCCTGTGTCACTGCCAGGTACACGCTGACGGAGGGCGACTTCCACCACCTGAAGAAGGCGCGCCTGACCCATCTCCACCTGGCCCCCGCCCGCCCCACCATGAAGATCCACACTATCACCGAGTGCGAGTCGACCGAGGGCAGCGCCACCAACCTCAACGAGCTGCCGGGAGCCAGGACCCCCCTCACCATCTACCAGGTGGGCCCGGCCGGACGCACGCTAGCGTATGCCTCCACTCGTACGATGACCTACGGCACAGGTCAGCTGGTGGTCCACAGCTCGGAAAGGTGTCTGACGACTTGATTACATTTAGGCCACCTTTAGGTGAACCTCATACCTCCAAGCCCAAGAATTGGTAACTAAAGGCATCTTTGAGAAAGAAGCCTCAACCTGAGGCAAAAATAGGTTGTTAGCCCTGCTTAGCCCCTCCTCGCAATTTAGGGTTGCACGCATGCTGGCACTCAGTTGAACTCTGTTGACACAGTGAACCCTGTTGCACAATCCAAAGGGAAAGGCGGCGGCATGTTTAATGACTCACTAGGGTTTCTTAACTCTTCGTTTTCCCTTTCACCTTCAATGGGACAAACTAAATCAGACTTCACACTGCTATATGAGCCAAGCAGACAGCGTGTGAATTAACTCACCTAACTCACTAGCCTCCTCCCTCCCCGCAGCCTCCTGAGAGAGGAGAGGCCCGTGGCTGGGTGGGCCAACCTCTCAGTGGGGGGCTGCCTGGAGACCCCCATCACTCCGTCGTCTTGGAGCAGGGCAGCCGCCAGATCCCACCTGGCTCAAAACTGCAGCAAACACACTCCCTCACAGTGAGTCTCCTCTGATGTTCGTTCTTGCTGGCTGTCTAGACAGCAACAGAGTCCTCCTGCACTCATCCTCCACTGCCTGATCACTGTAGTTCACCTTTCACCTCCTTTGTCTAACAATGTGTTCTCCTGACAGCTGGAGGCCATGGGGGACAGGGGAGATGAAGATATCGAAAGAGGACCAAGAGACGAGCGGGAGGCGTCTCCAGCGCAGACCTCAGTTCTGCAGTTCCTTTCAAAGCTGCGGAGGCATGCCAGCCTGGAGGGGGCGGGGCCTTACTTCAGGAAGTGGAAATTTGACAGCAGCCATCGAGCAGCAAGTCTGGATGCCAAAGGTTAGACCTTTTTCCTATTTTGTTGATAACAAGTCGCATGATGTGTCCACAAAACATTGTTCTCCTCTGTATAAGACACTGTCTGTGCAGGGATTAACTAAGGGTGCAAACAATGGTCCACACAAACCAATACAGTATTGCAGGTTAATGTAAACACGTCTTAACATGACTCCAACTGATAGGGTCCCCTAAGAGGAGGCCCTTCCAAAGACAGCGGGCAGCCAGCGAGACCACGGACCACACCGAGGAGGACTCGTCCTCTCTGGGTGGGGACCTCACCCCGCCCCTCCAAGTGCCTCAAATCCACAGCGGTGGTCTGCAGTCGCTCTCTGCTGGGTCCCTCACGCAGACCTCTACCCCATCCTCCTCTACAGCCTTCTTTGACAGGTAAGATGGCCTCAAAGCCACCATGGCTAGTTCCAAGATCAGCTCCTTCAGCTTATAGCTTATGAGTAACCATGTTGTCTTTCTTCATCTTTGCAGGCTCGAGGCAGAAGCCAGGGAGCTGGAGGTAGGCGTCAACATCACCGGGAGGAACATAGACACCCCCTTGCCGTACAAGTTGAGCACAGGCGATGGGGCAGAGGGGGGTTCAGTGTTGGAAACAGAGACAGGCATGGAGGCCATGTTTGCTGCAGCCTCAAGGGGTAGAGAAACAGAAGCACAACTAGCACCTGGAGATAATGACATAGAAGATGAAGAAGATGACTTGTTCATGGAACCCGATGAGTTAGGCATCCAGGGAAATATCAAATCTGCATCTCAGAGCAATAGAGTCCACTCCTGTGACACAACATCACAGGTGAAGAGAGATCAGACGCTAGAGGAAGAGGAAGGGGCTGAGGAGGTTCTTGGGGCCGAGGCTCGGAGCAGGGCCGACTCGGGCTCCTCTCTCTCCTTTCTGCTCAACCAGGACAGCGCTGAACCGCCCCACTCCCTGTACAGAGACATCTGGAGCCTGCGGGCTTCCCTGGAGCAGTACGCCAACTCGGACCATAGCAGCACAGACCGAGAGTCCATCCGCAGCGACGCCGACAGCCTCTCCTCTGCCGGGGGGCGGCACGGCCTGGAATGCTGCCACTCCCAGGACCTGGGTGACGAGCCGGACGCAGACGGGGAAGGGGAGGCATTTGGACACGCATCCCGTGGGTCTTTGGGTGGTGTAGGGGAGGCCACGAGTGGGGCAGGGGGGGACGGGGAGGGGGGGAACCGTAAGCTCCTTCAGATGGACAGTGGGTATGCCTCAATAGAGGCCCCATCGCGGGCCCCTGAAGATCTGCGTCTGTTCGGGATGCCAGGAGGCTCCCGGGGCAAGACGGCGTCGGAGAGGAGATTGTTCTTCACCAGCTCCAGGAGGAAAGGCTCGGTGTGCGACAGCTTTGAGGCCAATTTGTTCCAGGAGGAGCAGGAGGATGAAATGATTGGTCACACAGACGTGGACAGGAAACATACAGCGGCAGTTACAGCCAGCAGTCAATCACTTACCATCAGGCAAAACTCTCAACTTGCAAAGGCGACTTATAGCCAGAATCCTCTAGAGTCCCTTCACCTGCAGTCCAAGCCCACTTCTCCGCTTGTGAAACCACGCTATTCTATAATTCCACAGCCATCACCCACCCACCGGCCACGCCTTCGCCGCCGTGATTACAGTATTGACGAAAAGACGGACGCCCTCTTCAGCGAGTTTCTCCGTCACGATCCATGCTTCGACCAGCAAGATTCCCCCCAACGTGCCAGGCATCGGTCCAGAGTTCATCTCCGTAAGCAGTGGCAGAGACGCAAGCAGTACAGCGACCCTGGTTCCAGCACCGGGGGAAGGTACTCCCCGTCACTGGAGAGACAGAGGTTCACCCCGTTACGGAGAGGGGACAGCGCCGGTTACCCGCTGGACACCAGATACCACAGCACACTGTCCAGAATCGCCAGTGCCGCCGACGAAGAAGCTAGCGAGGGAGCAGTTTGTGAGGGAGGGGCCCAAGAGGGCCTGGAGGAGGATCAGGCCATACCAACCCAAAGGGGGCCGCACGAAGTCGGAGAGAGGGTGTCCGAGGCAGCCTCTGGAGGCCAAGAGGAGTCAAGCGCTGGCGGGCCCCTCGCCACGCCAACCCGCACGGATACTGATGGTGAGGTCAGCAACACAGTGGCCAATGAGCGCACATCTAGCTGCTTGCAGGACACTTTGCGTACACAGGTCGGTTTCATGGACCCAAGAGTCGGCAACCAGAACAACAACAGCAGTCAAGGGATCAAACCCCCTTTTCCTGCCCCAGAGAAGCACACACCAAGCACGCTGGAGCCAGACGGCACTTTTGCGGACCCCACAGTTCCCCAAGGCCCGGACCTGATCCCACTTATACCGTTCCTCCATGGCCAGGGCAGCCTGACAGACAAGATAGCGGCATCCGTGGAGGAGCACCTCTACTCCGGGTTGAGGACCGCAGAGTGTGGTCCTCTGGGCTCGGGAGCAGGCCAGCGCGGGGTAGCAGTGTCCCATGTCTCCTCCCCCCCTCCTATGAGTCCTGTATAGCTTAGCGTCCCTGCCCCTCGGCCAGTGTCTGTCCCTTTCATACCCATCTCTGTGATTGCACTTTAAAGAGGCGTGTCTTACCTAGCAGATAAAAACCTTACAGCGTATAAATGACCGTGTTACATTGGCCCGGATGTTGATGCACTTCTAAACCTAACTGTACCCTAGGACAGACACCCTACTGTTGAACAGTCTACCGTTTCTTCTGGTATTTCCATAGTTATTTCCACTGTGACGTCATGTTATGTGACATGTTACATCCCCTTTTTATATCAACTTTATTCTATCATCATTTGCACTCGTCTATATATTTACAAATAAATATATACTCATGGGAATTAAATTGAATTTGTAGAATAAGAAAAATAGGTCATATTTTTCAAACATTGTGAGCATGCCACTTGTAACAATGTGAATGTGAAAAATAGTTTGAGATTTAATAAAGCACTTTCCTCACAAGAATGTGTTACGTTTGAGCATTGTCCTTCATCATAGCATGTCCTCCCTAACCCTGGTCAGACTCATTAGGTTGATTTCAGATTATTATGGGATGTTGCAAGGTGTCGGCAGCTGACCTAAAAAAAACAACCTGTTTTACCATTTGCACTGCAAGTCATTTTTTTTTATTCCCGTCAACAAATGTGGAGCCAAAAAAACTGCATTTATCACATAACTGAAGGATGTGCATCAGTAGGCTTTAATGTCTTCATTATTTGTCATAAAGTGGCTCATTTTGCTCGAGCATATCTATCGAAGACATGATTGTTATCAAATGTACGGGCATTAAAGTCTTTAGTGAGCAGACTGTGGGACCCACTAAGGTGCCATTCAGGATATATTTATTCAAACAAGGGATCTCTGCAAATGTTCAAGTATGTTCTGGAATTATCACGTCCACGCTGACAAAGATCGCCCCTACAGCTTCTGGGAAAGCCGCAATGTGGTATTTTTTGTAAAGACATTTATTATTCTTATTACCGCCAAAACCACTCAAATAGTCATACTGGTTAAACATTCCCACCTGCATGCAATGCCAGGCATCTGAGATTCCTCTCCATCGTTTG
>JAOPJJ010000134.1:11527818-11545513 GCA_027122795.1 Enchelyopus cimbrius
GGGGGGGGGGGGGGGGGGGGGGGGGGGGGGGGGGGGGCCGGGGGGGGCCGGGGCGGGGGGCGCGCCCCCCCCCCCCCCCGCCGCAATCTCGCACCTCATTGGTACAAGCTGATAATCCTTCAAGTTCCACTTTTAAGTATGAACTTGAGGCATGCAGACGTACTACACGAAAGGCCAGAGGAAAAGCTTAAATCACCTGCTGAACTGTAACTTAATGGAACACAGGTGCACTGGATCAAGAGGAACAGCTGGACCTATGAGATCACAAGAGGTTCTGTTCTGCCTGCATGTATCTGAATGACCTTTAACCTGGAATACCATCATGTCACTTTTGACATCAAGTGATGTCACCCAACACACACACACACACACACACACACACACACACACACACACACACACACACACACACACACACACACACACACCACCTTCACAAACTGAGGAGAAAATGAATGCAAGGTGTCAGCATTTAATGTCAGGGGCATTGCGCTTGCTGCAGTCCATCTGCAGTCTGCTGGTTCAAATGACCGCGTTTGACTTCAGTGTAAGTGTAAGTACCCCCGCTGGAAGGATTTCCCCACTCAGCAAAATGAAAACAACTGCTGCACCAACAGGAGAACAACTGCTCCCTGATCCAAAGGCTCCTAAAGGCAGTACAACGTTGTGTCAGTTCAGAGTTCAGACCTCGCTGATTAATATGCTTGCTATCTCAATAACTAGACTGCTATTGTTTTGGGAATGATAATAACAGTGGAATGAATTTCAGAGGCATCCAAAGTACGAGATGTTTGGGGTGCTCTCTCAGCCATCGCGGGCTTGGTACAAATGATATAGCATACATACAGAAGGCCTCCCAACCGAGATGTAGGTGAAGATAGTCCGTAGAAACGCGTCAAATATGTGGCCAGAAAAACTTTAGCTGCTTAACCTTTACAGTGAAAGATGCGTGATAAATAACCATGGTCTTGAGCGAAAGCATATGAAACACCAAATTGATGCATCATTTTAATAATGAAAAGAAGGGACCCAAGAAATACACATGTCACCTTGCCCCGTGTAGTGCTGGGAGAAGCGTTTCTAATAGGAGAGCCACCGCAGCCTCAAACCACACTAAGATCTCTATTCTCTTGGCGTGAACTCATTTGACAGTTGCTGGGGCTTCTGTTTTTAGCACAGGCCCGCAGCGAAATGCTGAGGAATATTTAACCAACTATGTGTGATTAAATCCACTAGTGAAAAGCCGGGACGCCATTCACTCATTTAGACGGATGCACATCAGCGAAGGCTGAGGTAAACATTGAGTTAAGTAAGTGTGTTGCAAGATGATTCTGCAATATGATAACATAGAATAGACACAGTTTGGATACTGTGGCCTGTGCACAACACTGGACAAACTGTTTACACATGTGTAACAGATCTACAGAAAACACATTACACTGGATTTGTAATGACAAAAAAATTAATGAGTGGGTGTATTGAATTTACTTTATCCTTTTTGTTATTTTGACTAAAGAATGAGGCTAAACATTTAGTAATATCATGAATATTTGGTTGTTAATTCAAGGATATCTTCATGGTTACACTGGACCAGTTTACTGCATTGAATGTGACTCGCTAAGTAATTCCAATATTTGATGTTTGCCATAACTGTCACATCACTGAGCTATGTTTTGTGGCTGAGGCTGGTCTTGGCATGACAATGTGAATCAATCACATGTTCACAACCCTGAACCCTGTGGCCTCTGGAGCAGTTGCGACCTGAATTTGTAAATGAATGCGTTTCCGCTCTAGCCGTAACTTCAAATGCATGGACAAATAGAGGAAATGTTCAGCAAATTAAGAAATATCGAACCACTCACTTTTTCACATTGGCCTCTCCATTCGGAATCCTCCGCAGTTTCTTCTTCTTCAGTATCTTCACCGCCCTGCGACACAGGGTCTCCGAGTCCAGCATCTCCTTTACTTTCCCATACGAGCCCTCCCCCAGCAGGTCCCCCATCAAGTACTTCCCGATCAGCTTGGCCCTCTTCCTGCGCGGCTGGTAGATGACCTCCGTGGAGTCAATGCGGTGGATGAAGGTGTCCATCCCCATCAGTTCATGCTCAGTGAGGTGGTACTCCAGATGCTGCAGCTCCCCAGCACTCATGATGAGCGGCCAATGGGTTCGGTTTTATTCCTATTGAGCTGCAAAGTATGTAAAGGACAGTGCCGCTGGCAACGTGCAGTTGAGTTCCAATGGTTGTGTCCAGGAACTGGTTGTTCTATTACAAATACACACAAAGATAGTTGTGAAGTTGAGTTATCCAATTGTACCCTTTCATCTCAGAGTTGGCTACGTTTTGTGTCACAGGCTAGCAAGAGAATTATAAAATACTGGGTCGATTGGTGTAACGGTAAGGCGGAGGACGCAGGATGCAATCCTTAACTTAAGGGAGGAGTTTGGGATTTGGCAGCTAAGAACTGTTGACTAAATTAAGTGTTAGTTGGAGAAGCAAAGCCTGCTGTTGTCCTTTCACGTTATGCATGTATAAACGGGGCCAGTGAGCAGAGTAAAATTGGGCACAATGTCGTTTGTTCAGTCCTCTGTCAAAGTCCTCAGTCCTCTCCACTTGCAACTAACGGGACAACATGTTCGGCAAGGGCAGCGAGTACGGCTCCAAAGCCATACAACACAACATTCCGGGTGTTTCACTGCACTACCGCTCTCTCCGGAACACAGGGATCAAAATATGCAGTTGAGCCTCACAGGTAGACACACCAAACAAACGCAGCAAATCCAGGCAAACGTGTGGTATAAGAGACCATTGTCAGGTAACCCTTTCTTCCTGGGTGCCTAGAAAAACAATTACAAAATATTTAGCACACAACATCAATAAATATGTATTGTAATATGTAATATGTGTTTGTTTGTAGGTAAAGAGAAAACAGAGAATATGCTTTGCTTTTCAATTCGTTGATATGTTCATAAAATTGGCATTAGCATATTCTGATTAAATTGGGCCACACTTAATGAACAAAAAGCAAAAGGGGCCTCTCACATGTTTGTAAGCTACTGCCACGGCTGGGTCATCTATTCTGTCAATACCGTTCAGAACGGTTAGCTTGTTAGCTAACTGTTTGCTTGAATGCAACAGCAACACTGCTGCCTTTATTGGATTCATTGTGCACATATATAGTAACATGTCGTATTAAATCGAAACAATGGTAACAATAGCAGTTTGAAAAGGCAATACTAATGAAATCATGAAAACAACAGGCGCAACGTCGTCATACAAGTCGAGAGATGTTACGTTAGCAAGGCAACTCTGGTGGCTGACGGCTCTACGGCTAACTGGTATCGGGCGGTGCAGCAGCCAACCGGGCAGGAGTTTAGAAAGACGTCTCCCATTAAACTGCCTTCGGGCGACTGGAGGGCTATGTCAGTGCCTTGCGCTATAGTTCAATCCATTCATTCTCAAACGACTAAGCCTGACAAAGCTACACAAACTCACCCAGCACATTGAGCAGCTGCAGGCTGCTCGAATTTCAATGAGTGGCTAGCATGCTAGGTGGCTAGTGGACATGCTACATAGTGTCACAGGAACACGTCTCACCTCAATCTAGAGAGTTCTGGTCCCGGCTGCTAGTAGTTTCTTCCGTATTCGGCCTGTTTATTTATTTGACGTGGCGGGTTCTTTCATTGTATAAGAAGATACGATTAAGATTTTTTGGTCTTCATGTTACTCTTGCTGTTCAAGTTGTCGCCATCTTGTTTACCTCAGCTAAACTCAGTGACAGCCCTCACGAGCCCCACGCTCATGCGTCAAATCACTTCATCCTGCCGTTGGAATTCCTCGTAAATGGGAAAAATATGGAAGCACATTCCCACCAGTAAAAAAATCCCCATTGTGAGTCATAATTATGACTTTCAATGTCAAAATTAATAAAATATAATGAAATTATTAGATAATGTATTATGACTTTTTATCTAATAATTTCGACTGTTCTCTCATAATCATGACTTACAATGGGGTCGTTTTTTTGTTTCTAGCGGTAATGGGCTTCCATAGAATAACACTGGACCAAGTATACAAATATTGTTTTCATAAACATTACTATGCTGTACCAAATAATTCAGATGTATTACTTGCATGTCGATGAAACATTACTGTTTTGACAAATAAGCACAAACACTTAAGTTACTGAAGTTATAAATAAAAAATGGAGAATACCAACACCAAAATTGTTCATTCTCTCTTCTTCAATTGGATAGCCTACACCGTAGTAATCATTGGCAGAGGGAGATGTTCCAAGTTATATTTAAACAGTAAGCGAATGGAGGTCTTATTTCAAAGATACATTAACATTATCTTATTACCCTGCCTAACATTGGCTGCTCATGGCTTTTAAACACAACAACCATAACAGATCTAGATACCCAAACAGAGAAGGGCGAATTTGCCTCAAATGAGTTCCCAAAATCCAATCAGAAATGGGCAACGGCCGCTACATGATCACTGGTATCATACCTGAAGATTTTAAGGGGGTATTAGATGCTCAGATACATGAAATAACTTAGAGGGGAGACGTCATGACTTTGTGAAGGATGCCTATAGGAAGACTGCATCAAAGATTGATGGAAGCAATTATTTTGAGTGAGTGAACTTTTTATTATTTTAATTGGAGCATATCAGGTTGAATAGAACCAAAATGATCAACATGTGGTGTTCATTTAAGTAACATACAGTAACTAAAAGAGATAAAAATAAAAGGAGAGACGTTACATGAAATGGCTTGTGTAAATTAGTTCCAATTAAGTATTCAAATGTTTTGCGCTTCATCACTTGCAAATAGGTTAATTATGAAACAGACCTGTCTCACTTTTATACTTCTTCCACAAAACGTGGGAAACATTTGCGTCCAGGACAATGTTTTAGCGATGCAAACTTAAAATAGATTGAATCGTTAAAATAGACGCATACACACACACACACGCGCACACAAACACACACACACACATATCAGTAGTAGGGTCTACGAGGATTATTCTGTGGAGAGAAGAGAAATACATTTTTACATTTGCAAGCAAAACAAACATGTACGTTGCAAATCTCCAGTATGAAAATGTCAATAAAATTAAAAAATAAACTGAATTGCATTTACCAGTGGATTGGGTCTGAACCGATAGGCAAGCATCATCCTTTTTCTAAAAGCATCATATTCATCGTCATTTCCCTTGAGCTCAGCTGGACGGTCAACTCCAAACCCGGCTCCATCCACAGCGGTCGTCCCCCTGGAAGAGGGAAGGTGTTGGTTACGTGTGTAACAGAAATGATCAAATAGATGTAATCCTAAGCCATATTTGAAGAGCTCTCAACCAACCTATGAACGGGTGCTTTGATGCCCTGTCCGTCAGAACCTAACCCATCCCCTTCCTGCCATCCCATCTTCATCAACATCCGGAATCCCAGGTTCTCCACAGTCAGCTTGAACTCCTTGTACTCGGAGAGATCTGGGTCTCGGCCCTCCTGTCAATGGACAATTAGGATGTGGAACTTGGAATTAGATCATCACTTGGGCAGGTTGTACTTGATGTAATAGGCCACAAACCGTAAGGGAACTACAATGTTTATAGTTTACATGGGATGTGACCTCAGACATGTTGGCATCCGCTAGTGCCAGAGATCTGGTACATGTATCCCACATTACCTTTAGGTCAAAATCGGCCATGCAATGTCCAATATTATGGGGCCCACAGTACCCCGACAAAAACTTATCAGGGGATACAAGTAATGCAAAGGAGATACATTTGGAGATAAACTTGCCTTGAGTGCTTTGAAAGTCTCCATGAATTTCTCCAACTCCTCGGGTGGCAGAAAGTCGCCGATGAAGTGCTTCCCTTTTCCCATATCAGTCAGAGACTCGGCCCATTCTGGGAAAAAAGGATTTACAAGAATGACTGACCTGTGTCAACCGCCATGCATTACCGTGTTCATGTGGTCATGTGGTTGGCTGAGCAGGTACTGCCTTACCCCTGGTTTTCTCCATTTCCATCTGGCGGAGGCGGTGCTCCCAGGTGCCCTCCTGTTGGTCCACCTCCTCGTCGCTGTCATACTCATGTTGATGGTCTCTCACAGCCTTCTCCCACATGATCTGCATCTCCGCCATCGCACGCTTGTGCTTCATTATCATTTCATACATTTCTTGCATCTGTGGACGAAGAACAAGAACACATCATACAGAGAGACTGCGGGCACGGTCAGGATACCGAAGAGTTCTCGGATTAAAGATCTTATTAAAGAATACCAAAACTGCAAAGCTGTTTCTGCTGTTTTCAGAATCAGAATCAGAAAAAGAATTTAAAAAAAAAATGTATTGCCAAGAAGGGTTTGAACCCAACAAGGAATTTATATGTATGAAGGTGCATACATTAAGACAAAAAACAATGTATAAAAAGTGGCCGTTGTATCTATACAATGTGCTTGCTAAAAAATATAAGAAATTAAAAAAATAAACAAAAAAAGTAGTACATTTTTTGATATTATAGTATTGAAGTCCAACCATGAAGACTGACGTACCTCTTGCTGTTCTTTTATCTGCTTCTTCTGGTCCTCAGATAGTTCTGTCACTCCTACCAGCCCTAAAGGCTTCCCTTTCTTATAGCCCAGCACCTTCAGGTCTTGCACTGGAACATAAACACACACAAACACTAAATGGCAGTACTAGCTTTGTCATCCGAGTAGTTATGTAGGCACCAAGTCTTAAGTGCTGCTAAAACTAAATGTCCATGGTTTGTAGGGATGAAGGCTTCATCAGGGAACCATTTCATAAAATGTTTATAATATTGTTGAAGAGTGTTTGTAGTGCATTTCTAGTGGTATTTAAAAGAGGCATTTCTGTACCAGAGAGCGAGGGTGTGCTGGGGTCCGGGACCTCCACGTCCTGAGGGAGGCCGATGTGAGGGAGGGGTAACTCCACCTTGTCGTCCTCAGACCCCCATCGACTCTTCCGCTTCCGTTTCACAGGCGTGGGCGTGGCCTCTGGACTGGGGGCGGGCGGCAGGGAGCCAACCGGGTTAGGGACATAGGGGTAGCCGGCCAGGGGGGGTGGGGGGGGGGCCGCTGACAGAGGCGGGGCAGCCGGTCTCTGGACCGCCGCCTCCGGCACGTCCGCTGACACCGGAGGACTGCGGGCGGCCTTGGACTGGCGGAACTGCTCCACCTTCTCCTTGTAGAAGCGATGGGCCGGACTTTGGAGGTCATACAAGAAACTGCAGGAGGATGCGTAACACATTGTAACAACGCCCAGACATCCCGAGCGAGGAAGAGGTTTCGAAATGTGGGAGTGGACCGACCTGAACGCAGGGTTGTCCCGGTTGTGCTCCGCAGCAATGGCTTCCACCTCGGGGCCACCCTCTGCCACGTACTTAGCCAGCTTCACAGCCACCTGCTGGGTCTCCTCGTCCACTGGGGGGGAGACTTTAAGCAGCCTATCAGTACTGGGGCTCAACTCACACTCTACAACTGTACTGAGCTCAACTGGCCCTCACACACGACCAGTCTACAGCCAGTAGGGGATGAGAAGAGGAGGGAGGAGCAGGGGAACACGGGTGGTGAACGGGGAAATGCACAGAGCCAAGGCTTTCCCCCCGTGGTCAAACATATGCGTTGCCCAGGGAGGTTCTTCTACAACATGTATACCATTACATCCAATGATGGTGACAATGTGTGATGGTGTAGGATTGTGTTGATGTTTCAGCAAAAAAAATTTGTGTAAAAATGATGCTATAAACCACAACGTGAGAGTGCACGCATGTAAAGAAAAATAATCCACTTACCACTGTGCGACTTCATAATGGGTTTTGGCAAGAGCTTTCTGTATTCTGCCACTCTCTTTCTGTAGTAGAGATAGTCTCTGCTGTTCTTATCATATAAAAACCTGAGGAAGACAAACAGTCACAACAAATTACAAATAACGACGAGTGGGTCCAGAATATTCACCTAGATCAGGGGTCGGCAACCTTTACCACCCAAAGAGCCATTTGGACCCGTTTCACACAGTAAAGAAAACACTGGGAGCCACAAAACCCTTTAGAAATGTAAAATGAAATAACACTGCATATAACGTTTTTTTTGCCTTTGTGCTATGTATAAACAAACTATAATATGTTTTAGTTAAAACGAACTAATACAAACGTATTAGTACATACATACATGCATACATACATATGTATGTATGCATGCATGTATTCATGTAGGCATGTATGTATGTATGTACTAATACGTTTGTATTAGTTTGTTTTAACTAAACAAACGTATTAGTTTGTTTGAAAATGAACAAACTAAAATAAAATACATTTTAATTAAATACTCATTAATTATTTTCAAAAGCTGAGCCGCATCAGAGCTATCAAAGAGCCGCATGCGGCACCGGAGCCGCGGGTTGCCGACCCCTGACCTAGATGGATGTGACAGCTGGTAAGTACCTTAAAGTAAAACAATTGCTTGGCCAGTAGACGGTTGCCCTCTGGCATGCATAGAGACACAATTCTTAAAACATCATATTTGACCCTTGACATCAACATATGGGAGTGGTTATAAAATGTGTGCGACTTACGTAAAAACAGGATTGTCTTTGTAATCCTCCTTGGCTTTCCTCTCCAGCTCGGCACCTCCTTCTGCCACGAAGGACGCCATCTTGTCCAGAATGAGGCGGGTGTCGGGGTCCTCTGGGGGAGAGACTTTAAGCAGGCTATGAGTATCATGACCGTTTTCAGGTGCATCTCAAAATGGCGTTCACATTGTTGATTGTCCAACCACAAGCGGTGGTAGTCATCCTAACCATCGTCTGCCTTGAGTTACCTTTCATCTCCAGGAAGTTTGCGTCGTCCACCTCCTCTTCCTCGTCCTCGTCTCCGTCAGGTGAACAGAACACACTGGGCCTCTGGGTAAGGACCGGGTTCTTCTTGGATTGAGAGTAGTTTTTGAACTGGTTGAGCATACTAGTGATGCCTAGGCCTGGTCGCTTGCCAATGAGGATGCTTTTCTTCTGCTGTGAATTTGGCAATTCGTCCGGATTAGAAGCCCCTTTGGTTTCACCATTGTTGGAACCTTGAAAAAACAAAAACACATAATTCAGATAGGGTATGTACACTATCCATTCACAAAATATGTTTAGTCTTTGGCTTTTTCTACCAACAATATATCAACTTGTGATTGCATGTTGTATCACACTAACCAGATGTGCCTGGTTTGTCCTTATGCAGCTTCATAAACTGCTGTAAGAAGCTTCCATCATTGACAAACTTGTTTGAGGAGGGCCCTTGATAGCTAGGAGAACTGAACAATCGGAACAGATTAAACATTTCACATATAAACAGACCTGGCCAGTATAGAAGCATTTTTGGTAGGACAAGATAATGCCCATAATAAAAAGGTTATCATTAATGCATGTTCACTGGTTATTATCATCAGTTTGTGTTCACTGTACTATACATAGTGAATACAAATCAGAAGATACAGGTAGGACAGCAAAAGTGAAATTGCGTTACCTTTGGGGCAATGGTTTGCTCGGGGTTGGAACATTCTTCTTCGCCTGTTCTGCCATTTTGGCCTCAATCTCCCTCTTCTTCTGAGCTATGAGCTCTTCTTGTCGTATGATGTTCAAACTCATTTTGCTTTTCTGTGTTTTTATAGGTCTGGACTTCCAGCCTCCACCACGTCCTGCCAAAATAGTTGGGTACATTATGAACAATACAATATAACGTGTTATAAGGTTTTAAGACGACTACCCCTAAGCAAGTCTATCCGTACCACTACGTCTATCTAACACGTGAAGTCTGGTAGCCAAGATATTAGTTGACACTGAAGAATGCCAACAAAAAATAATTTATAACGCTAAATATCCCAAAAAGTAAAATTAATGTGAATTATCCCATTGTTTCTCGCATACCAAGTGATTTAAAAACGTCCAAATGAGGTAGCGGATGAGTACGACTTTAGCCAGCCAGCTAACGTTGTAGTATTCATCACCATTAAATCCAAACTGATGCACACATTTTCGTCTCGTCTGGGACCTACCTGCATCACCAGACTCCATGGTGGGAGCAGCTCAAACACGCAACCACCGAATGTGCGTTGTATTTAATCAACCTTCCAGAAAAACAACACCAATGTAGCTATTCGCTATCTAGTATACCATTCCATCCCAAATAGTACTAAGGTGCAGCTAGCTTCCGGTTCCTACGTTGCTCAATTCCGGTTCCGCTAAACCCGAGTCTGTGTCGTTTTGTCCCTCGTTGCTACCCGTCTCCCCCCCACACACACACACACACTGACACCAGAGTCAGAAATGGCAGAAGCTCCCCCACGGCCTGGCCGTTTTTTTTGTCACCGGTGTTCGTTAGAGATCAGTCCGCGTATACCGGTAAGGACCTCCGTGACATTCGGTCTACTGAACAAACATTAAAGGACCGCAGATACGATCCTTGATATCCGGTATGGAGAGGTCGGTGCTAGGCAGCTAGCGTCAGTAACACCGACGCGTCGCTGCTTTAGCCTCGGTAGTTAGCCCATCTCCATTATAACGGTATTCACCAGTTGACAGCTTACTTAATGGGGTTATTATTTTAGCTGTATTAGCCATGATGAATGAGTACATTCATAATGTGTTCATATGGTGTACAGCAGACCGCTATCCTCACTGATGCTCTGTGGAGTTCACCTCTTGGTAGTTTATTCATATCCGGCACCTTTAGGTAAAAGGAAAAATCGCATTGCTATCTTATAATTCATGTTCAGAAAGTCTGCTTTTCATATAGTTATGTTATACCGTATTGATTGTGATTGAATGCGTAGGGTCCACCATAGGCTCACTGCCTCAGCCATTCACCGGAACCTTCTTGAACTGTACAGTGCCAGATCCTTCCATACTCGCACTGTATCACAATACAGGGTCTAAAGTATATGTTTTCTTTACGTCGTCATTCTCCATTGAACAACATAGTGCGCATTGTTTTACCATCGTTTTACCATAAAGCAGAGTACCTTCATGTGATTACACAATTTAGGGTGAATTCACAGGAATTAACATGTTAGGTTGGTTATAGATCCAACCTAATTGATGTGTGAAATGTTTCTGTGTCATCACTGTAGGACTACACCTGTCCACGTTGTGATTCTGGTTTTATTGAGGAACTTGAGGATAGGAGGTAACGTTTAAACAATTCTTGTCACAGTTAACTGTGTATTCAATCCAAAAAAGAAAGTGAAGCAATTCTTATTTCTTGTTGATGTGTAATGGTTTGCAGAAGCTTTGATTTCCACTTGCTACGCCTTGCCTCCATAGTGTTGAAAATGGGTCCACATCCACCGCTTCCACCAGTGATCCAAACAGGCCAATTTTTGAGGTCTGTCTATTTCCCCAACTGTTGCCCACGAAACATTTGCAATTGTTTTTCCCCCCACTTTGAGTTTAATACAATTCCTTCTGTCCCTTATTTCATCAGAACACGGACCACCAGCACCTATTCACATTTCCTCCAGGCTATGGTCAGTTTGCGCTGGGCATATTTGATGATAACTTTGATCTTCGAGCAGGCCTGCCTCCCGAGGACAACAGGGAAACGGAGCTCAGGCGGGAAAGGGAGATGGCCTCGCGGCAACGGTATAGCGCCCGGCAACCAGGGGGTCGTCATGCGCCCCGCCGGCCGGGTACACGCCACGAGGGAGTGCCCACGCTTGAGGGGTGAGACACAACAGGTTTCCGTTTGTGCCGGGATTCCTTCCTCCCCCGACCGCGAGGGGAGGAGTGGATGTTTCCCCCCTGAGTCCTGCTCAGATTAAATGATATCGCGATAGTCTTCGTAGAGGTCACATGATCGTAGGGCGAGAGTTCCTACGATGACGCTTCTCTAAAAAGCGTTATTTCATGTGCTGGAGGATGTTACCGTAGCTCAGGTGATGTTCTGACCCGATTCTAGGTGTTCCCTTGGTGTGGCTGACGAGTCAATGGGGATTCATATTAAGCAGGATCATAGAAAGGTATCAGAGCTGTGAGGTTGGGCACTAGGTTTGTGATGTTAGCCATAACCCTCCGCTGCCATGTTTATTTCATTGTCCTTGGTTGGATGGCATAGGGGTTAAGACAAAACACTGAGACATGATGGGAAAGACAAAAATAATGTCATAAGAGAGAGAGTGAAATGAGTGTCAGAGAGTGTAATTTAATAATAGAGTGAACAATTACAGCCTATTTGAAAGACTGTATACAGAAGACAATGGACAATATGCTTGTAGTTGTTTTTATATCTTAATTTGTAGTAAATGGTCTTAAATCTAATGAAAGCTCCTCACTTGGGGTTTTGTCTCCGATGCATGTTATTCAAGGGAAGAGAAGGCTCTCTGTATGTCTTAATCAAAGCGAAAACCCTTCCTGAGATATAGAAACTAGATAGCTCCATGGGATTTCGCCAGGAGCACGGCATCCCTGAAGCACTGCACCATGGCAGTGCTTCTGACAGATTCTCGTTTATTATGATGGATAGGAGCACGGAGCTCTGCTGTCCTCCTAAGGCTTCATCGTCTGCCATCATGCCAGGGTCGAATCCCCAGAGCACTGTTGGCATTTACACGTATCGCCACTTCAGTGACGTGTTGGATTGATGCTTGGAGATGGCGTGTGCGTGTGTCTGTGTGTGTGTGTGTCGTATGTTGTAGGCCAAGCTACAATACAAGAATGATATGATAATTCCATAAGCCCCACCCCCCCTCGCCCATTCTTTCATCTCCAAAACAGCATTTTGCTTGTCATACGGTTTAGGTCTATAAATGTTGATATATCCTGTGTGTGTGTATATTTATATACCTATATCTGCATACCTATACCTATATCTGTATACACACTGTATATAGCCCTATCGACACCTTAGAGTGTGTGATGTCGGTAATGAGACTTGATTATCTACTTCTGTGTAAGTGTAGTATTTGGAAAGATACTTGCATGGTTTCCCTTCAGAGTAATTGTAAAAGTGATTGTCTACTGTAATAGATATATCCATACCTTTCTACTGTTCTATTACTAAGCCTAAGCAGAATCTCTCATGTGCAGCTGGCTCGCTAATGCTTTATATATTTTCTGATGCAGAATTATTCAGCAGCTAGTTAACGGAATCATTGCTCCGACGGCGATGAGCAACATCGGAGTGGGACCATGGTACGTAAGAACAGCTGAGCCTTAAAACACATGTATAATGTAAACCCTGCCGACCTCTTCATGTTGCCTAAATGATGCACTGGCCTTTTTGGACCAGATGTCCCACACTGTGCTGAGCCGTCCGTTTCCTGTTCCTTTGCAGGGGAATGCTGCATTCAAATCCAATGGACTACGCCTGGGGGGCCAACGGGCTCGATGCTATTATTACACAGGTGCGTCGGGGGGGGAACGTGTCCTTTACACCTCAGTGGAGAGTGGCACAGTGTTCTGTAAGGCTGCGGTGTCCCCTTGGCACACCATTCTGCGGAGAAGGTCTGTCTCGCACAATGTGGCAGTTTATCTTTCAGCTCGCAGCAAATGAGCGATGATGTAGTGGACGGTTATGAGCTTGACCGTTTTGTCCTTGTAGTTATTGAACCAGTTTGAGAACACGGGTCCCCCTCCTGCTGACAGAGAAAGGATCAAGACCCTGCCCAGAGTGGTGATCTCGGAGGAGCATGTGGGTGAGTCCTCTTGGTTCTGACGCACGCGTGCCTCTTTGAAGTGACTCACAGGCTAGATACCACAAACCTAGATACCGTGTTTCAGATGACACACCTGTTCAGCTGTAAAGTCATTAACAGATGACACACACTCAATGTGCTGAAATGATGTTTCATTTCAAAAGTTATTGACCAGATGACGATTCCTCCCTCAGCAATACTCTTTATATCTTTTACATCAATGGTTTGGTGTGTTCCAATATCTCCATTCATATTCAGGTCTATTTTTCTTTTCTTTTCGCATTTTCAGGGGCGGGTCTAGAATGCTCAGTCTGCAAAGAGGACTACAGTGTCGGGGAGAACGTCAGGCAACTCCCATGCAATCATCTGTTCCACAACGATTGTATAGTACCGTGGCTAGAACAGGTACGGGCCTACAGAACCACATGGCCCAACCTCTCCATGTTCTGAACCGTCTGGCCTTCAGACACCCTATGCATGTATCTGTATGTGTTTGATAATGACACCGTTTCCTTTGTTTCCCCCCCGCTAGCACGACACGTGTCCTGTGTGCAGGAAGAGCCTCAGTGGTCAGAACACCGCCACAGACCCCCCCGGGCTGGCGGGCATGAGCTTCTCCCCTTCCTCCTCCTCCTCCTCCTCCTCCGGCTCGCCCAACAACGAGCACCCCAGCAGCGGCTCGTAGGACGGGCCCCCCATTGGCTCGTAGGACGCCCCCCCCCACCAGGTCCAGGTGTGGTCTCGCCACACCGTGAGGACCGACGGGACGCCCGTGATTAAACCCCAAAGGGACTTTCCTTTCATGATGCCTCCATCTTTTCTTCACTTTCCGTTCTCTGGGAGACCTAGTCCAGATTGGCCGCTGAGCCGTGTGCATTTCCTGCTTCTGCTGCCTTGGAGGTTGGTGAAGGGGGGGGGGGGGGGAACGTGGGGGGGTGGGATCCACCAGAACCGTCCCCCCCGCTGTGAACCAAGCGGATGGGGAGGAAGTGGATCTTGGAGGTCTGGTGATCGTCACTGGAACATTTTATATTTAATAAAAGATTGCTATAAGGCATTTTGATGTGTACATATATCTTTCCTTTTTTCAGATGGTGTTCGGTCAAACATTTGATCCTACCGAATGTTATGTGAAACAATAATTGAGTTAGTGGACTTTCATTTAATTCCTTTTTCTCCTTTTTTATGCATCGCAAAGAAGAGAGTGGGTAGCTGAACCAAAGTAGTTCAGTTCCGCTGTTTGGCTGGGCTTCATTTGATGTGTGAGGCATTATGCAACGGTGTTCCACTGGGAATACTCTTAGAACTTGAGCTTGACGAGACCAATTAAGAGCCGTGGCACCTGTTCTGGTCCTGTCTTCAGGACGGACCGGGCAGAGGCAGGCCCAGAGTGCATCCAGTACCTTGTGTTTGATCTTATTTAACATCCGATGGCAACACAAAAATTCTACTTGTTTTGTAAAACAACAATAAAAAAGTACAAGCAATGATTGTGAGTGTTACTGACGTCAGTGCAGACCTACACGTTGTGTCATTGTGTGGTAGAAGGTCAAACAGCACACGCAACAATGGTGGATAGGACACAACGATCTGTTAATGAAATACATAGAATATGATATATTTATTTATTTAGCAAGTTGTGTAATGTGTAAATCTATAACGGTCATTTTAATTGATGAAATGGACTAGAAGACGGTGTGAAAAACAATGCCAACGTATTATAGTTCAGGTAGTGTGTGACTGCTTATTTGATGTTAATCTACACCTCTCAACTTCCCGGTTATGTTCATGTATTAACAGTGCTCAATTTTTCAGTTAAGTATCTGCGTGCATCATAGCAGAAAACCAAACGACATAGGCTAAACTGCTGCAGTTGGAAACGAGGGAGGGAGGGGGGAGGGGCTGTGGAGGGACATTGACATGACACACGCCATGATTTTCTATCAAAGTCAAAAGGAAAAAACCTGCTGCATGAAAACTGCAGCTTGGCAACATTTGGCCAGAGGATTATGATTATGGAACATTTACTGGTTTGCGATCAATTGATCATTTGATTTATTTAAGTGAAATACCCCTTGACGATGTCGATTGTTCGAGCCTTACGTTTTGATCAAGACAATTATTTTGCGATGAACCCTCGCACCTCTGAACCGTCCCCTGACAGAACCCAGACCCGGAGAACAGACTGCGTTGCGCAGGGTTTGAACTCAAAGCTGCTCCGTACTTCAGTCCCTTCCAGGCCGGTGTGCAGAGGGTCCGGCGCGGCCGCTAGAGGGCGCTAGACGCCGGGTTACTGCCCAGAGGGCTTGTCATTGAGGGCACCCTCTAAATGGATGACATCATATGTTCTTCCATCAATACTTTGTATCGAACCCAAATCAGAACCCCTCTGAGGCAATTACTACTCGTGTTCTCCTACGGATTACCTTCCGGAACGGCTCTGAGCCGTAGATCACCAGAGATCCTCCCCAGCACCTTGACCCTGTTGGAAGTGAAGACGCAATAGTTTGCAAAGAAGTCACGTCTGCTTTTCACTCTCACCTCTCTCTCTCTCCCCCCCCCCCCCCCCCTCCATCACCCTCCCGCTCCTCACTTCATCTCTCTTTTGCGTTTGTCTTGCACACCTCCGGGTCCGTGCTCTGATCGCAGTGTGAAGCTAATTGGCTGACATTGGTATGTTTCACCGGTTCCGGCTTCGACCATGAAGAAGAGGGCGGCGGAGGGCGGTGGATATGACCACCTCACCGCGGCCAGCGCTTCCACGTCCAGATGCACCAGAAGAAGAAGCAGCAGCAAAAATTGCCTGGAGTTGGTGGCGGCTGGCGCCGGTAGCCAAAGCGCGCTGACGGCTCGGCGGTCTGGAGCGGCGGACGAGACGGAGGACGGCGAAGAGGAGTCCAAGTTTCAGCATCCGCGATTGCGCCGCGCCGGGGGGAGCGGCGGCGGCGGCGGCGGAGGAGGAGGAGGAGCAGGAGGCGGCAGCATCAGAATGAAGAACTTTACGCCAGGAGGGGGAGCCGCGTGCGCGTCTACGGTCTCCAGGAGAGACTCGAACAGCAGCGAGCCCGGCCCTGAGCACGCAGAACCCGTCCCCGCCGCCCCGCGGCCCAGATCAGCGGCGTTCTGCCGAGCACCGGACCCCCAGACCTCCTGTCCCGAGGATGCTGGGCGCGGCAAGAGCAACAGAGCATCCTGGACGGAGGCGTCTGGCTCAAAGGTCGCGCTAGAGGTTTTCAGCGCGGCAGCGGTGGATGCTTGTAGCGTCGCTGCCATTTCCAGCATGAAATGCAACAAAAACGGAGAATGCAGAAGGGACTCTGGGACCGGGAGCCTGCGCTCCATCATGTCCAAGCAGGAGAGGCAGACCGGGGGGTCGGGGAAAGCCGAGGACGGCGGCAAACGGGGAGCCTGTAACTCGACCACCGCCAGCATGGACGGCTCCATCACGCCGGGCGGCTCCCTCGCCGGGGGGCAGGGAGGAGAGAGCTCTCACCCCGGCGCTACACCCCTCTCGGGCGGTGTCACGGAGAAGAAGGACTCCAAAGTGTCCTTCTCGAACGCGCCTAGCCGGAAAGCCTCCTCCTCGCTCCATGGGCCGACCCAGAGCCAGCAGCCCCGGAACTCTGTCACTTTCCAGAAGCCCGACGACGGACCGCAGATCGTGGCCGCGGATGACGGCGAGCCCGGGGGCAGCACCTTCATTCAGCGGCAATTCAGCAGCATGCTGCAGCCTGGAGTTAACAAATTCTCCTTACGCATGTACGGCAGTCAGAAGGCAGTGGAGAGGGAGCAGGAGAGGGTCAAGTCAGCCGGAAACTGGATTATTCACCCGTACAGCGACTTCAGGTAAGATGTGGACCGAGCACGAGGAACCGGGTCATTCGGGAGACTGTGCAACTAGTCAGCAGCACAGGGCCCGGTGAACAACACACACACACACACACACACACACACACACACACACACACACACACACACACACACACACACACACACAC
>JAOPJJ010000134.1:11698147-11712430 GCA_027122795.1 Enchelyopus cimbrius
TTGAGTGTGCCCAATATGCCCATGAAAATAAGGCTGTATATATTTGCAAGAAATGCCTTACAATAAAATAAAGATTTGAGATCTTTTGGTTGTTTTATTATTGGATCTTTTGATAATAATTATTATCTATTGCATATATAAACACACACATAATCCCATTCACAAATATGAACAGGTTTTAACAATACTTTGCTACACTTTTCTTGTTGAAGTTATATATTTAGTTTAATTGATTATTGATGTTTTTTTTGTGTTTATTATTTTTACATTACGTACATTGCACATACTGTACCACTGAAATCTTCAATATACGTTATAAAACAGCATCAAGTGTACATAGGGTGAGTAGTGGCCTCTATCAAATAATGCTCCCACTACAATCACCTTATTTTACATAAGGTGATTGCAGTGGGAGCATTATTTGATAGAGGCGATTGATACGGTACTCCTGATATCTTCAATAAAGATGTTATAAACAATCATCAAAATATGCTCCCCATATTCATACCGTGTAGTGAGTAGTGGTGTAAAATAACGGGATTCTGCAGTGGGAGCATTGTTTGATAGAGGCGATTGTTCTACAGATCACAAGCGTACCTTACGTCACGCTTGTGACGTAAGGTAGCATGTTCTGATGGGTAGCATGATTTGATAAGACTCCGCTATCGAGTCGCGCTAAGGTAACAAAATCTGACAAGGGAGCAGAAATTGGCAGAACACCGGGATTAAATATGAAGCATTTTGATTTCTAATTTTGATTTCGATTCTAAGGAGACGTTTCTGGAGTAATAGCTGAGTGCAATACAGAAATAACGCAGTTGACTTATATCATTCTGATTACATAGATTTAACGCATGATACGGGTTGAAATTAAACACATTAAGGGCGATGATTAAACATAATAGTTCTTCTCACTCTACATTTCTTCAGTTCACCACCACACCGTCTGTGTCGACCCCTTTTCCTCCAAACCATGCGTACGCGTGGATCAGCGGTCTCATTTATATTTGCGTACGGCAAAAAATATTCAGACTTATTAAACCCTGCGTACGCACATCGTACGCAATCTTTGCTTTATAAGTCTCAAGTGCCTACAAGTGTGCGCAGCTAAATCAGCTTCACGCTCCGCCCTGTACACGCCCCTTTTTAACCATAAAGTCAATGCAAACGACGCCATGAATGCGATCTGCATATAGAACAGACTCAGACGCCATTATGTCTTGTCGGAACCTGCGTTAAGTCGGCACCCCATATGTTGAAAATACGAATAAAAGTACTTTGATACGTTTGTGCAGGCAAAATGGACGTTTGTGCATAAACCGTCCTTATGATATTCAACATTTTATTATTTGACCTGGGATCAACCAGCACCCCATCAACCACGAAATGATTAAACAATGGTTGAATCGTATGTGCATCGGGTGACGTCACATGCCAGCAAATAACACATTAGAAAACAGCATAAGAAACGATGTTTCACACATGTTTATTTTGCGTGAACAAACGTGCACAGACGATGCACAACCAAATCAAAGTAGGCTACTTTTATTCGTATTTTCAACATATGGGGTGCCAACTTCACGCATGTCTTGTACGAAACGATGGCAGAAGGATTGAGAAAAGCAAAAACAAGAAATGTCACGGAGGTTGAAGTGGAGTCACTTGTGGGTGAGGTGGAGGCCCGAAAAGTAATTGTGTTCAGTGGTCACGTGACTGTGATCGCAAGAAAAAGCAGAGTGAGCGGCAACATGTTGCTGCAGCCGTGAACTGTCAGTGGCACGGAGCGCAAAGTGTCAGAATTAAAAAAAAATAAGTGGTCCGACATAAAAGAACATATTTTCCTCATACACAGCACATGTTTATCATTTATTGCTCAAATGTTACTGATCGAATAATGTAGATCGTTAATTACAGGTCGATACAAAGTGGTCAGTTTATAATCACACACGTAAAAGGTTCTTTTATAATGACCTTTGTTAAGCCTGATTTCTCACGAAGAGCATGTAGAGGAACGGACAATAATATAACAATTGTGCTGAGGAGTTGTGTGGCTTGGTTTTCCACACTTGGGATTTCATTGACATTTGATTACGTATTTACAGTGTCACAGAACAATATTATGTTGTATGACACATGTAGGACAGATGCTTTATTCCATGCAGTCGCGCCGTCCTCTCCTCCTCCTGCGCTCCGAGAGTAGACCGTATGATGGAATAACGGGATTAAATATAGAGCATTTTGATTTTTTGATTTTGATTACATAGATTTAACGCATGATACGGGTTGAAATGAAACTTATGAAGGCGATGATAAAAAATAATCATTTTTCTCTCTCTACATTTCTTCAGTCTGACTTCAGTTCACCATCACACCGTCTGTATCGCTAATTCCCCTTTTCCTCAAAAACTTGCGTACGCATGGGTCAGAGCTTGCGTGGAGGTGCGCACATTTCACCGTCAAGTTCATGTTCTATAAATACCGAAGCTTGCGAACATGGCGTACGCAATCTTTTGTGCGTACACGTCGTTTATAAATGAGACCCCAGATGTCCAAGTGGGAACTCGTATTTCCCAGTTAAAAGGGGGCGTTTCTCAATACCGCAATGCATTGTGCCGCAAGAAAGCTGGGAGACGGACACCCCATATAAATTGAACCGCAGCATAACTATACTATACGTATATATGTAAACACAATTGCATTCATAACACTTGGAACACACGTTCATCTGAATTAGTTTTATTGTAATTCCCATCTTCTAAATACAAATATGACTTAAATGATAGGACAACCAGATTTCGGTCGTATTGTCATTGGTAATGGTACCTATTGTTTCGGTAGCCTGGCAAGCCAGACCCTATGGCCAGACCCACATCATAAAGATGGTGGGTCTGTCGTACGGTGGCAGTGTGGGCGGGATAAACGGTTGTCTTTCAAGTTCCCTCTGCACGCAATAGGATAGCGCTACAAACCAATCAGAGCAACGAAGGAGGTGACGTAGTCAGAGCGACGGTCGGCAAAACTCCAAATACATCTTTCTTTTCGAGGAAAGACTTCAGTGCCGTTCTTTGTTCGTTTCTCAAAGAAAATAATAACTAAGTCTTGAAGAGTCGCGGCCAAAGCCGAGTCGAAAGACAGCTGTTCGCCAGCAGCAGCCATTACTGTTTACCTCTAACACGCAACCGTCGCAGCTCTGTTGTCATTCAGCTCGATTCCGCCCCTCGCGATGTGATTGGCCTGACAGATTTTCTGACTCCAGCAGCGCAAAACGACGACACAAGGCTAGACAACCCTGGCTGCAAATTAAATTTGCTGCAGCTAGGGGCGTCTAGATTTCTAGGCTAACCGAAGATGCGGTTTCACCAGATGAACACAGAGCAGCGCTATTTCCACTGTCCATAAAATGCAGTACTTTAATTTTGGTTCAAGAATAACCAAAAATTGCCAGGTTTGGTAACACACTGATATTTCTACAGCTTTATATTTTTAAGGGAAGTACATTCCTTTTTGTAATAGCAGCAGACAATGTTGGAATGAAAGGATTTACGTTTTGTAGCACCTGATATAATGTGTTCGACCAAGCAAATAACTGGTGGTCACAGCCACGTCGCCTGCACCTGCAACCATCAATAACCTTTTCCTCTGATCAAGGGCATCAACATTACAGTTAATACCGCATTTGTTTTTGAATGTACTCTGGCAGGGAGTGGGGCAATGAAAGTTATTTGAATAACGCCTTTCTTTTTATTTGATTAATTTGATGTATTATGTTGTTCCTATGCCTTGAGTGACAGGGACATTTGTGTCATTTAACTCTCACTGAAGGAATGACGAATGACAAATGCATTGACTTTAGTATGTTTAAATCTTCCATGCATTGCTCTAATCATATAGAGTAGCGGAAAGGCAATTACGCAAACGCATAACATATAGTAGAGCTTAAAAAAAATATATACGCATTTGCATGATGTACTGTATTGTCCCTAACTTAATTCATATCTGTATTTTGATTCAACATTTCATAAACGTTAACTATAAGATTTAAAAACAGGCATGCATTATGTACATTTCTAATCGACGCTCACAACCGAGCAGAATCCGTTGTAATCGTGGGACTACTTTTTTGTGCCGCGCCGCCGATAGACGGGGTGGCTCGTGAGTGGCGGAGTGATCTGATAAAGTCCAGACCGGAGAAAGCAGGACAGCTGACAACACGGGAAACCCTGATCACCAGCTAATCCGTATCTGGCGAAGTTACGCTACCTCAACTTTTCATACAACTAAACACCTTTTCAAAAAAGACGCAAAGGATGGAGAGAAAAGGGTAACTTTATAGTTGTTGTAAAAAGTTCGAATCAAAGGTTTTTTTGTATGCAATATATGCAGAAATTCATCGGCTGCTTTATGCATATGCAGGAGCCAGCAGCTAACCTAGCTAACTGACCTAGCTAACTAACCCATAGCCTGCTGGCTGTGCTTTCAGTGACACTGGTCACTAGATATCTAGTTTGGACCCGTAAGCGAATCTCAAGCTCAAATGTACAATTCTGTGTCGTTGGACGGGAATGAATCGAGTAGTATATCAATGTGTATCGTCATGATAGTTGTAGCTCATGTCGGCTAGTTTGATTAGCAAGGTAACTTTCATTGTTTACAAATGACCTGATGGGCCCTCACGCAGACACGTGACCTACCTCAGCAACGCGTTTAGGGGCAAAGATAACCCATCTTTATTGATGTGTATACTTCATACGTTATTTATTCATACGTATTCAGCTCCTGCCCTCAAATAGGTGTTTCAGAGACCATCCCGTCATCCTTAATAGGCTTAAAAACTCCTTCAGATCAGTCCATCCATCTCAATAAACCAAGATGACACTGCAGAGCTGTTAGGACGATTCCATGGGTATTCAGTTTTGTCATGTCTTTGTAAATTGCTTTACCTGTCATTTGTATTTTTTTGTTTATCTGTATATATGTATCTGTGTGTTGACCTGTACATCCTAAATGTTTTTTAGGGGCCTTCCCAGGGACACATACATAATTTCAGTGTCCCACTGACAATAAAGTTGTATCGTAAATAAACGAATGCTCTCAGCACATGATAACGCCACTGCAGGTAGAATGACAGTTGGATGTGATTTGTTCCACCTCCACAGTATACCGACCAAGCGGTTCCTGAACAAGCCGCACATCGCGCGCTGTCTGGGGAACAGCACGGGCGTGCACGCCATCGACCCTGTGACCGGAAGGATGCTCACAGCCAAACTCCAGCACAACCGGCATAAGCATCCTCCTCAGAACAGTCATATTAAGGTGAGGGTTCGCCTTCTTCCACCTGTGTGATGAAGACTTTGGTCGAATTGTGACTATTGCTGTGAAACTACTAGTTTAGTTTGTGATACTGTCGTATTGAAGAAACAATTGATATTCATGGGGTTATGTCCTACATATAAGGCTATACATCCCAATAAAAAAAATCCAATATTTATATTCAAAATCATTTATATATGATGGCAGATGAGTGAAATCTTTCAATTCTTGGTAGAAAATGTTACACATCATTTTATCACTACTGTAACACATGATGTAATGTGGTATTTTCATAGCTCTAGTTACCTCACCTTAAGATAGACATGGTAAGTATATTTCCAATGCAGTGCTATACACATTGAACACATTCTGCCCAGACACCTGCTCTGTAGCGGGAAGTGTTGTCGCCGTGGTTCCCTGGTCGTGAAGCACACAGACAACCCACGTCCGGCTATTGTCTTTAAGGTCCCCGTTTAGCCAACATTGGTGAGAACACGCCGTTCCTTCCCCCGGTACGAAGCTTCACATTTCAGAGTTGCGCTGAATGCGACAAACTGCTGTGTTTACTATGACGAAATCCTTGAGTACGTCATGTTGGGTTCCTACCAACACGCAGGTTTCAGAGACGGCCCCTAGCAACAAGGTCTGACCCCCCCCAGCATGCTCTCGTTCTCGCACGGCATTAAGTTATTCCCAGATTACTCACATGCATTATTGCGTTACCCTTGACTGACCTAATATCTAATTAACTTGCAGATGCTTATCATTTTGTATTCTTCTACATATTTTACCTGACTCACCTGACAATAAACTGTCCTTTTTTGTGCCCTTTTCATTGAAGGCCAAGCCTGACCTCAACACAACCCTTCCAGTCAGACAGACGGCATCCATTTTTAAACAGCCGGTAACCAAGGTAACTAATCATCCAACCAATAAGGTGAAGACGGACCCACATAAGGCTCTGGACCAGCCCAAACAGGTGAATCCCAATACCATATGCATTAATACTTTAAGAATGAGAATGCATTGACTGAATGTGTGGGTTGGCTGTAGTTGGACAGCTGACATGGACAAAGTGAGTCGAGTATTTCCCAATTCAAAGTGCATTATGTACTGCAGGTTTAAAGAGAGGGCATTGTTGTTCAAATGTACTTTCCATTCGAAGTTCATTCATGAATATCATGAATGAAGTAGATAGTTGAGGGCAGTCACGCACACAACAGATAAATACATCTTTCTTTTGATTTATTTAGTTTTCTCCAGAGATTAGAGAGTAGAATAGATTGATTTTATTTGTCACTATACAAGTACAATGAGAATAAAAGCATCTCCTTCTCATTGCATAGAACAACATATAAATACACAATAAACAATACACTAAATACACAATAAATAGTGCATAGTAAGGTAAGGTGCACAGTTCTGCAGCATACATATCCACGACTAGATGACCAAGAATAAATAATATTACTGTTTGGTAATTGCACATTGAAAATATACATTATGAAGGAATAGAAATAGAAAAAGAGAGTAATGATATTGTACAGTATACAGATATTGCACGGTTATGAGGTCAGTGCATGTGTGAGTTCAGGGTGGTAATGGCTGTTGGAAAGAAACTGTTCTTGAGTCACTGTTCTTCAGTTAGTCCTTGCCATGATGCACCTGTAGCGCCTTCCTGAGGGCAGCAGGTCAAACAGGTCAGACCCAGGGTAGGAACTGTCCTACCCTATATTGAAACATTATGGATTGTGTGGATTTAGCACCCGTGATCAGTGCAGTTGTACCATGTTGTTGCTAGTTTGTAATTTATTTTGTGGTATTCTTGTTTATGGTGTCCTTCCTGGACACTTCCTGGTCCTCAGTTCATTAGCTTTTGTGTGGAAGTAAACAGTTAATAATAAACACGTTTCTACATGTTTCTCATCAGTTGTTTTGGGAGAAAAAGCTGAGCGGTCTGAATGCCTTCGACATCGCAGAGGAGCTGGTGAAGTCCATGGACCTTCCTAAGGGCCTACAGGGTGAGACCAGCAATGCCTTCCTCTGTGGCCTTTGATAGGATAACCCTGTTTTTTACCTGATCTGGGTCCTCTGTTCTCTCCAGGGGTGGGCCCCGTGTGCTCAGACAGGTCCCTGCTCTCCGCCATCACCAGCGCGCTGCACACCAGTCCCAAACCGGTCACGGGCCAGCACACGTCCGCCGTGGAGAAGAACCCAGGAGTCTGGCTGAACACGACCCAGCCGCTCTGCAAGGCCTTCATGGTGACTGATGACGACATCAGGTAGGCCACACACGGCCGATGGGGTGGAAACACCTGAACTGTCCTGTCCTTTGGTCACGGTCCAGGGCGTGCATGTAGTCTTGGGTTCGTTCAGAAAGACTGTATGATAATCAGTCCAGTATGGTCTCAACACTTACGTTTTGGTCGGTTCGCATTCTTTCTCACGCACCCTCCATCTGTGAGCATTCATTTTTTTATATGTGTTGCTTTAAAGTCATTTTTTAATGTTTTTTTTATTGCATAGCTGGTCCTTTTTTTTCCTCTTCTGCCAATGAGTCATCTCTTTCCTCACCAACCAAATATTCACCTTCTTCCTCCGACATAAAGAAGCTATACTGATAAATATTTACCAGCTGCTCAGGTGATACACCTCAGTCAAGACTTTATCTCTTATGTGCTGGTCTGTCCTCTACAGTCGTGCATTTCTTTGCATGCTTTTGAATAGCGGCAGTGCTGCGGTGTAATTTATTGAATCTTTGTACAGTATACTAGTTTCATGACCATTTAAGTACCCCCATACAGTTTAAGCAGTGCATCTACCGTCAACATTAAGTTGGTCAGTGCTCTGTACAGCATTTAACTTCCACTACTGCAAAACCTTGGAGCGCATCACAGCGTGTGCGAGTGACAGAATTCCTCTTTTGAGAAAAGTATCGTACAGACCATAACCGAACCGTGAAACAAATGGTACATTTTGTGAACCTTTCTGCCCGGGATGGAGACCTGTAAGGTGGGATGTTAAGTGGGGCAAGTATGTCCTTCAAAGCGGATTTCAGTGGGATTTTGAGCAATGAAAATGTTTACCAGACTGGGGTGAGTCTATTTTTTGTAACATGAGAATTATGAAAAGTGCGAGTTAGGGTCGGCACCTTCAGGAGAACCAGCTGGAGAATGATTAGTTTTGAAAGTATCCACCCAAAAATATTTAAGGGACATCCTATAAGTGAATTCAGGCTGAATAAATGATTGGTTATTTATAGCCCTGCCACAGCGACACATTTTTTCTCTCTATTTTTCTGTTGGAGCATTTAACTTATAGATTGCTGTTTGCTTGCTGAGAATTTCCACAAATAGGACAAAAATAATGAAATTCTATATAGGCTGAGAAAATAGTTTCTGCTGATTTGTGTATGGAAAAGTAGGAGTTGAAATTGTATCGTACAAACCAAGACAGTCTTGGTGCAGTCCCTTCGGTTGTTTGTAGTTGCGATTTATTAAGACTCGAATCTGAAGGCCGGTGGGTAGAGTCGGGTAGACGTGCTGCTGTAGAAAAGGACTTCCTGGCAGCATCCACACGCCATAGATCAGCGCCTCTACAGCCCCTTGATAGATGTGCGACGTGACCATTGATTAAATTATTATTAAGTCCAGGTGACCTCCCCACAGCTGCTTTGGTTCTGATGGAACTACTTTACGTGAGGTTGAGGCATTCAAAGCAGGGTACTGCCCACCAACTGCCAGTACCCGCCAAACTGAGAAAAGAGAAGCATCAATCATCTCCTCCTCCTCCTCCTCCTCCTCCTCCACTGTGACAGGAAACAGGAGGACATGGTGCAGAATGTGAGGAGGAGATTGGAGAAGGCCTTGATGGTGGACATGCTGGCTCACCTGGAAGACACAACCGCGGATGCTAAAGCATTATCCACCGGCTCCACCATGGAGGTGGACCAGTAGGACACCTGGAGGTCAAATCCACACGAGAAGGTAATCTTTGAAGTCCACTGCTGCGCTACACATGAATATGATAAGATAACCATTGCACGTTCATTCACTTTATGGGGGGCCGGGAGTTTGACTCCCAGACGAAACGTTCTCCGATCGAAGCTAATGTCTCTTTTTGTGAATGCATGTATCAGAAGAAATGTGTATTAAACAACTTCAGTAATTATGTTCTTTCTTTCAGGATTTGCATGAAAAGTGCCATTCTCTTGCATAGAAAGGACTTCAAATAACTTCAACCATGAAGATTTACCTCAGACTTTTGTAACGGTGAAGCTGACCTTTTATTCAAGATATTTCGTTTTTACCTTCAATTTATTATTCCTTGTTTTTTTAATTTTTTTTATTTTTTACATTAGATGACCTATCCCTGACAGGAGAGGCGCAGTTAGATGTTTCTTTGCCAGACCTATTTTATTCCGTTTACCTCTATTATTGTTTCAGAATGGTGGCAGTTACAGATGGTGCTCAATTTGATGCTTTCTTGTGGAATCCAAGCTAACACAAGTGATGTGGGGAGAGTCTTTGCATTGTATGTGAATGTTTCAGTTGAGTGTGAGCTGAGAAGCTCGTTTAACTGTTCTCTCCCCTATCGTCTTGCTGTTTTACAACCTTCTCCGGCAAGTGTAAGTGCCCTTGAAGCGTTTAACTGGTATGTTCACGTGCGTATAGCACTCCAGTTACTGTGAATACGTGTTTTGATGTGATGATTGTTTAACCTGTTTACGGGGAAGATGTTTTTCTGTTCCTGCCCCAAAACCTGTTTACATGGTTTTATGTATTTCTGTTGTTAATTTTTATGGGATAAACCAAACATTTTTGTAAATGGACGATCACCGTCCCTGTATAAATGAACCAATAATTGATAATTTGTATGTATACTGAGAAAAATAATGTTACGATTTTTGATTGCACCTCTCTCCACCCCCCCCCCCCCCTCCCCCAAGATTTTTCACGAATGTTTTGTCCCATGTTATACCACTGTCAAATAAATGTTACCCTTTTTGTAACTTGTCTTGGTTGCATCTTTAGCAGTGATCTCATACAGGTCTTTAGTGTTCTAACTATACACTTGGTGTTATTTTTAATCAAAATAAACAATGACCTACATCGGGAGGATCATTATTTTGTGGGTCCACCCAAAAACGTCAGTCGACAGCCATGATGAACACACCCCTATCATGTCAAAAAATGTATACATCATATGACGTCACAATCGATACCACATTAAGTGACATAAAATGTTCCACCTCAAATAAAAGCATTAAAACCGCACAAAGAATTCCGAGCCGCAAACAAACGCGCTCCGCTGTGATGCGCTCCGTCTCTCTCGTGGCCTTTGAACCCATTGTTGTGTCGCGGGTGACGTCAGCCCCGCGCGGAGGAGACCGTCTGAGCGGCGCGCGCTCGGCGAGACAAAGGCGGCGGACCGGGTCAGGGAGGAACAGGGGAGACGAGACGGAGCTACAAACAGTTTTTCTCAAAGGTAATTTATCTGCATGCAATTGCATTGATTTGTCACCTCACCTGTTTGCACGGCGGGGCAAACCGGCGCGCCTCGGCGTGTGACCCGAGTCAGATCGGACGCACAGTTTGTCCTCTTTCTGTGTTTTAACGTTTTCTCCCAACGCCCCCAATGTAGCTAAGCTAAGCTAGCTTAGCCTAGCTCACAGGACACACTGGTCGCCTCCTCCTGGCTGCTTCTCCTCCTCTCTCCTCTTCAAGAATCAACCAGAAGCAAGAGGGATCCCAGTGAGAAAAAGGTAAATGCGGCATTGCGGTTTCCGTATTTGTGATCGTTACTAACTGTCTGAGTGTAATTTGAGAGAAGTTGGGGTGTTTAGCGCACAGCTAACACGCTAGCATGAGGACTCCCAAACAAAGGGGTCGGCAACGTGACTGAGGAGGACCGACTGTGTGGGACCAGCTAGCAATGCTGGGGGGAAAAATCACAACAACTCTTATCTTTATCACATGCTTTGTGCATGTCTGGACCCAGATGTAAAATATCCGTAGCCGGACAATTGAACGTTTTGAACGGAATTGAACGTGCTGCTCTCCGTTCTGGTGAGACAACAACATCCCGACCTGGATGGCCAGACAAAAAGAAACAACAGACAAAGCAGAGCGCCCTGAACATGACTGTAGAGTAATGTCTGCCTGGCTTAATGTTTAATGTTGCATTTATTAATGCATGATATTAAAACGCATGCACGCGTGTGTAACATCATTTTATTAAACACATTTATTTATTTTTTTAGTTTTTTTCTTAGAGTACGCGCTCAACCCATTTCTTGAACCCTGTGGGGTCTGATGTGAGATCAGGGGAACATGCCCAGCCCGTTATTCCACCCCGACATCATGGACCACGACATGGTAGTCAGCAACCAGCACACCGGGGTCGGTCTGCCTCGAGAAACGGACCAAGAATCCCGGGATGAAGATCACCAAGAAGCGCTCCGGTATGCCCTGGACCAGCTGTCACTGATGGCCCTGGAGAAGGTGGACTGTGGGGGCGGCGGAGGGGGACTGGTGGACCCGCTCGACGGGACCCAGGGACCCGGCTCGGAGAACTGTAACGGGGGAGGCTACGTGGACCTACACATGCTCGAACACCCCAACGGCTCACGGGACAGTCCGACGTCCTGCTCCCCGTCCCCGGAGTACTACGGTTCGGGCGGGTACCACATGCCCGCGTCCCACTCCATGCTCCACGGGGAACAAAGCGGCGTCCTCTGCAGCAGGAAGAGGAGCGTCAACATGACGGAGTGCGTGCCCGTCCCGAGCTCCGAGCACGTGGCCGAGATCGTGGGACGACAAGGTGAGCGCGTTGTTTATTTTATGAACCCGGCGGTCGTTTTTATCGATCACATAAACGGCTCCCTTAAGGCGCGTGCTGGCGGCTCTTTGTTTGGGTGACTGATGGGTGCTGGGTGTCATAAGTTCTACAGCCAGCCAGTTGGGATTAAAGGAGGTCGTACTGGTGACTGCGGTCCATGTGGTTGCCCTAAGTGGCCAGCGCGAGATGTGTAGTGCTAAAGTAACACGATAATCAGATTATTATGTGATTTAGACCCGTGTTGAGACAATGGCCAGCCAGAGCGAGCGTGTGTGTGTGTGGATCCTCAGCAGGAGGGAGGGGGAGGGGGAGGAGAGGGTCAGACAAAGCGGCAGATTGTCGGAGTCTGGACATGTCTAGCAGGCTGCACCAAACAAAAGAAACTTACGGGGAAATTGCCTGAAACCCACCGCGATGCTAAAATCCCCCACATGAACAACATGTAGTGTTGCTCTGTCCTTCATGGGTTTGAGGCGTGTATTAATTTATTTGCAATGTCAATGTGCGGCTCAGACGGGGCGGTGTTACGCCCTGCACCCAGCGCCATCTACCAGAGACCCCTCATATATTTATTTATATATATGTTGATATTTATATAAGTCTATTATTGCGACTTTTATTTTTATTTTTCCGTTTGGCAAAAATATCATCTATCGTACACCCCCTTTGTTGCGTCTGGTGCACCCATCGCAGATATGTTTATCGTTATTGCATTGTTCTCTTTGTTTGAAAAAGCCATGCTTTCTGCTTCCCAGAATGACATCACGCACCGCGCGTCCTATTGGCTGAGAGCAACAAACCGTCTGCACTTAAAGCGACAGCGCAACTCGATTGATGCTGATGGTTGATGAGGAAATACAACTCCGTGGTTTAACTACTGCTATACGGATGACGTGGACCCACAAATTGTTTATAATTTAATGACAAATATAATAATTTCATGCCTTTTTCCTATGAATAAGTAAACACTGGGTTCATGTGACATTGTGTTTTAAAAAATGTATTTAGGTTTTTTAACGTATGTTTCATGAGTATCCTGTCCTCATTTATTACACCCAGGCTGTAAGATCAAGGCCCTACGCGCTAAGACAAACACCTACATCAAGACCCCCGTGAGGGGGGAGGAGCCCGTCTTCATTGTCACGGGCCGCCGCGAGGATGTGGAGATGGCCAAGAGGGAGATCGTCTCCGCTGCGGAGCACTTCTCCATGATCCGGGCGTCCCGCTGCAAGGCCGGCACCGGGACTGGGACCGGCGCCCTCCCGGGGCCCCCCCACCTGCCGGGGCAGACCACCATACAGGTGCCCACCCTCCTCCTCCTCCTCTCCTCCCCCTCCTCCTCCTCCTCCTCACCCAGCATGAGTACTGTGTTAGTGGGTGTGAGGCTGACCGTGTTGTGGTTATGGTGCAGGTCCGGGTTCCCTACCGGGTGGTGGGGCTGGTGGTGGGCCCCAAGGGGGCCACCATCAAGCGCATCCAGCAGCAGACGCACACTTACATCGTCACGCCCAGCCGCGAGAAGGACCCCGTGTTCGAGGTGACGGGCATGCCCGAGAACGTGGACCGCGCCCGCGAGGAGATTGAGACCCACATCACGCTGCGGACCGGCGCCTTCGTGGACCTCCAGGGGGACAACGACTTCCACACCAACGGCACAGACGTCAGCCTGGAGGGCCTGGGCTCGCTCAGCGCCGGCCTCGGGGCAGCACTGTGGTCCCGGGCCACCGGGCACCACGCCGGACCCCCACCACCGCCTCCCCCACCCCCGCCCATGTCCGGACACCACTCCTCCTCGTCCTCCTCCGGCCGCAAGATGTCCTCCTCCGCCGGCTCCTACCACGCGCACAACGGCGGCGGCGGCCCCGAGGGCTACAGCGCTGCCCGCAAGGGGAAGGACGGGGGCAGCCCCACCAGCCCCTTCAGCACCGGATCCAGCAGCAACGGGGGCTTCACCTTCGGTGGGGACTCCACCCCCGGCATGCCCTCCTCCTCCGAGGAGCTGGGCTTCGAGTTCAGTGCCGCCAACATCTGGGCGCCGTTCGTAAACGGTGCCGGCGGCACCAAGACGGCCGGCCCCCCCCAGCAGCAGCAGCAGGCGGCGCCGCAGCCGCTTCGCCGGAACAGCAGCGGGCT
>JAOPJJ010000134.1:11882822-11892826 GCA_027122795.1 Enchelyopus cimbrius
TAGTAATTTATTTAGTTAGCATGTTTCCATGTAACTTCATAACAGGACAGCCTTCTGGCCAGATTGACAATCCTTATCACCCGAATAAAAAATCATTATGCTGGAAAGAGCTAAAGGCATTTTTATCTCAACCTATAAATAACAAAATGGATGGACTTAATGGAAAATTCAAAGCAAATTAGTACGCTATCTCCAGAAAAGTAGACTGTGATATAATAAATCTGGTTAGTGTGTGTGTGCGTGTGTGTGTGTGTGTGCGCGTGCGTGCGTGGGTGCATGCATGCGTGCGTACGTGTGTGTGTGTGTGTGTGTGGGCCTGCGGAAATTCAGTCCACCTATTTAGCTCTGATGCTGTCTGAGAGAACTGTTTTCTCAGTGCATTTATCTCTTTGATCATAAACTGTCAAGCAAGAGGAAATTGTCGCAGAACATCCATTACCTATGGCTGTTTCTTATGGGCCATGATAAATAATGGTGGCACAGTGATCAGTGGCTCAAAAAGTGGGTATGCACTAGAGGGGGCGCCAAAGCGATGGAGGTATAATTCATTATTTTGAAAATTACATTTTCTGTATTCAACAGCATTTCTGTAAATGATATGATCAATTACAGAGGCATGTCATTGATTACGCGTCCCCCACCTCCTTCGCCTCCCTCTCCCCTCCTCCTCCATCCTACACAGCGCTCCTTCCCACATGCGAGCCCCCTCGAGCACGTGCTGTAGAGTGCCTGTGAGACAGACCAGCACCTGTAAAAAGAGACATAAGGGGTACCCCTTATGCCTTATCCCACTGGTTTCAACGTTCCTGTACTCTGGGGGTCGTGCCAGACGCGGTGCGCACATATGGAAGATTTTCTTTTTTTTGCCTGAAAAAAAACACAAAGGGGTAGGCCGATCCCTTATGTATTTTATCAAACTCAAATCACAAATAGGTCCATATCTCAGCCTAGGAGGGTCCGATCCCACTGGTTTAAACGTTCCTGTACTCGGGGGGTCATGCCAGACACGGTGCACACATATGTGAGGTTTTATTTTTTGGGCCGAAAAAAACGCAAAGGGGTACCTTTTATGTCTTTTTTCAAACCCAAATCATCATCAATCATCAATACTCGGGGGGTCGTATCGGACACGATGTGCGAATATGGGATTTTTCAATTTTTTTGGCCTGAAAAAAACACTAAGGGGTACCCCTTATCTCTTTATTCAAACCCAAATCAAAGATGGGTCCGTACCTCAGCCTAGAGTGGTCAGATCCCGCTGGTTACAAGTTTCCTGCACTCTGGGGGTCGTTACAGACACGGTGTGTGAATATGGGAAGTTTTCAATTTTTTGCCCAAAAAAACCACACAAAAAACACCCTTGTGTTTTTTTCAAATCAAAATGAAAGATGGGTCCGGATATGGGAGGTTTTGATTGTTTTTCCTGAGAAAAACACAAAGGGATTAGATTAGATTAGATTCAACTTTATTGTCACTAGCAGAGTACAGGTAGCCTGGTGATACCAGCTACGTACTTCTGCCCAATTCGATTTTGCTCTGTAATGTAGTAAAAGCACTCGCTTCTTTCAAGATCCAGCGTCTACAATCAGCGACGGGGGCGGTGTTAAGAGCAATGACCTCAAAGTTGCCCGCTGAGTTTCCCGCTGGTGGTATCATCTCCGAACTTGGAGCCATAGCATTGGAGCCATAAACATGGGCACAGTCATGGGTGAAGAGAGAGAAGAGCAGAGGGCTCAACACACAATCATGCGGCACGTCAGTGTTCAGGGTGATAGTAGAGGAGGAGAGACTCCCCAATTTAACAGCCTGGGGTCTGTAAGTAAGGAAGTCCATAATCCAGTTGCAGGGTGAGTTGCTGATGCCAAGCTGGCTGAGCTTAGAGATCAGTTTGGAGGGGATCACAGTGTTGAATGATGAACAGCATTCGAAACATGTTTTGGGGATACCCAGGTGGGTGAGTGCTAGATGGAGCACTAGGGAAGGGATACCCCTTATGTCTTTGTGTCTCTTCGTACCCCTGGTACTTTTAGCCTTGGCCATAGGCTATTGCAGGCGCGCTGGAACCCGTTTCATGTGTGTGTGTGTGTGTGTGTGTGTGTGTGTGTGTGGGGGGGGTGTCTTATTAAAAAAAATTGCAAGTGTATCGACTTCTCTACCCCCCTGGGCTGAGTTGCTGACCCATCTTTGATGAGGCTTTGAGCAAAAAAAAAGACACGTCTTTTTTTTTTCGGACCCAAAAAATTAAAAGCTTAGGGCCCACTGAGTACAGCAACGTCGACGGCAGCGCAATAAGATCCCCTCTCATCCAAACGAAGAGGGAGGAGGGAACACCAGACACAGACCAGGAAGACCAATGAACACCAAAACAAAACAGATGTAGACAGAACACAAAACATAAAACTGCCAGGACCGGACCCACCGGATCCTGACAAGCTTTGATGGGGCTTTGAGCAAAGAAAGATGACACTCTGTTGTTCTTTTTTCAGGTCCAAAAAATAAAAACCTCCCATATTGGCACCGTGGGTCCGGAAGAGCCCCCCAAGTGCAGCAACGTTGACAGAGGCGTGATAGGACCCCCTTGGGCTAAGCTGCGGACCCATCTTAGTTGGTTCTTTGAGAGAAAAAAGAAGACCTCTGTACAGAGGGGTACCTCTGTAATTATTTTGGGGGGCTGTAAAAATATAAACCTCCCATATTCGCACCACGTTTTCGGCAAGGCCCCTGGATGCAGCAACGTCAACGGCAGTGTGATAGTACCCTACTGGGCTGAGTTGCGGACCCATCTTTGATGGGGCTTTGAGCGCAAAAAGACGACGGGTACCTGTCGTTTTTTTTCAGTCCCAAAAAATAAAAACTTCCCATATTCGCACCACACATCCGGCAGGGCCCCCTGAGTGCAGCAGCGTCGACGGCAGCGTGATAGGACCCTAAATATATAAGAGTTATCTTATGGTTTGTCACCGTACCAGAATGAATACAAAATACAAAAGGGAGGACATTCTAATAACTGCTTTTGTGTTAAGCCAGAGGAAGGAATATAGAATGCACTCTAAGATCAATAGCACCTGTGTGGATATGTGCTACCCATTATTATTACTGTCAGGGGTGCAACCAACTTCTAGAAACAAACAAATCCCCCAAAGCTATTTCTATATCCACAGCTATATATCAATATAAAATCTAAATCTATTTCTATATAGAGATCTACATCTAGAAATCCATTTCTATACCTACAATTATAGACGTATATCTAGAAATCTAGTTCTATATCTGAAAGTCTAGTTCTATATCCAGAATTCTAGATCTATATCTAGAAATCTAGTTATATATCTTGAATTCTAGTTCTATATCAATAATCATAATTCTATATCTAGAATTATAGTTCTAGGCTATATCTAGAAATCTAGTTGTATATCAATAATTATAATTCTATATCTAGAATTATAGTTCTAGGGTATATCTAGAAATCTAGCTCTATATCTGAACGTCTAGATCTAAATCCATAATTCTAGATCTATATCTAGAAATCTAGTTCTATATCAATAATTCAAATTCTATATCTAGAATTATAGTTCTAGGCTATATTTAGAAATGTAGTTATATATCTAGAATTCTAGTTATATATCTAGAATTATAGTTCTATCTTCTATACATCTAGTCCTATAGCCCTATGTAGTTTTCAAGTTGTACATGTTTAAGTTTACTTCTACTTACGGCACACCGCGTCTGGCACGACCCCCTTAGCGTTATGGTGCTGAGATTGGGGGTTCGATTCCCTGGTGAAGCAAACTTTTATCTTTGATTTTGGATTAGATATTTGCATGCCATTTTACAGGTGTATCAATTTCTCTAATGTCTTGTGGCGACTCCTCCCAGGGAGCCTGGGATATGCTAATTCCTAAATTCGGTTAAAGTTAAAGTGTATTTTTGTCATGGTTGGGGATATTTTCGGGTGTTACTTTGTTCCGGGTTTTATTTTGTTGTTGTGTCGCCTATTATTATCAAGCGGTGCATGAGGCACTGAACCCTTTGAACGACAGCCGGACTCCGTGTCTTCTCCGCCGCCACAGTATTTATATTGTAGGCTACATGGCGTGTAGGGTTAGGGTTAACACAGGTATAATACTGATGATTATACCAGGGGTACAAATAGCCTCACCCTTTATTTAATTCCTCTTCACTCTTGCTCAGTGATTGTTTTGTTTGTCAGAGAAGGTAGCCCTAAAGTTAATGTGGACTTTAGCGTCATCTAGTGGACATACAAGGGAATCATTTAAACACGCAAAGATAAATAACAGCACGCCAACACATTGTGCTGTATATCCAATCATCCTGCTTTTAATACAAAGTCAAGATACAATATCTACATCCATGGTTTGAAAGGAAAGAACATGTACATAGGCGAGGAGAATGTCTTCGTAAGGTCAGTCCCTCAATAGATTTGGATGTGTCATCCGTTTGCCCAGAAATATATCCGCTAACACGATCATGAGCAGAAATTCAAAATCGAATAACAATATTGTATATATGTAACACAATGTCAAGACGGTTTTCGACCACACAAATTTCCTACCAGAATATTTTCAAATTTTATGAACAAAATCTTTGAGCATTGAACAAAAGAATTGGATGTGTTCACCATCACTTGCTAGCATGTGCTTTAAAGCGCCACCAAACTAAATTCTAATTGTGCACTGGCTTGAACTCCGACCCACTACTCTGCTTCATAGAACTATACTCTCTGTCTTCCTATATCTATTATTATATTTAATCAAGGGTTGGTATTGTCAAGAATGTTAGTTAATTTGACCACTTCTGGGGAACTTTAAAATGAATCTATCTAGAGTTAAAATACATTATAGTTAACTAGGACACAGTATCAAATAGCACCCCCGACAGAGTGGATACTAAATACTAAAGCAAATAAATAAAAAAGCACCAAAACGGACATTGAAAAACAAAAAACAAACATAATACAGAAACATTGGCGTGCCAAATTAACAAGGAAAATGGTACTGGTTATATTTGCTATCCCAAAGTAAATGAATAAAAGTAAAAGTAACAAAATAGAGAGATAATAAATATTTGTATTAAAAAAGAAATATCAAATAAATATGACAAAAGTGAACTATAACAATAAGGCTTCTTTTGTCAACAGTACGAACTACTTCACATCCAACCCCACATTATATCTTGTGCTCAGGCATATGTTTCTGTACTGTATAGCAGTCCAATGATTTTAGACTATATATACAAAACCAGCCGCGGTCCCAAGAGTTCTTCATTTCTGGAGCCGTGCGGTGCAACATTGGAACAACGAGGATTATATCTCAAATAATGAAAGAGAACTTTCAATATCAAAAGACTTGCGGTTTAATATACTGGAGTAGAATGTTTAAAGTGGAAGATGTTCTGTACACAACTATCTTTTAGGCGAAAATTCGACATCATGTGGCCTTCTGTCATACCACCGTGATTGGCTAAGAGGGAGGACGTATGAATCAACCAATGATGGTGAATCTTCATCACATTTTTTCGCATTATTTATGCTGCCCTTACTTCAACCTGTAAAGTCGCAATGTGTAACATTTGAGCTAGCTCGTAGCTTACAGTTACCTGGACACGCATGTAGTCAATGCTGATCGATAGAATCACATCCAAAAAGTGTAGGTTCTACATACGCGAGCCGGCCCATACCTCTCTCTTTGTGTAAGGATCAACACTCCCAGAACCCTCTGACTGACGCCACCCAGACACCTGGGCTGCTCAGAGTGGCACAGCCAGTTAGAGAGGACATAGTCATGGTATTGAGTTGTGTTACCTGTGAATTCTCCCGCCTACTCGCTGGGAGGACCTTACACATTGGATCTTACACATTGCGACTCTAATCATGTAACATTTCCCACTGTGTTTGAATCCAACAATTTGTATTCATCAATCAGCCCGATCCAGCAGATCACACCTGACCACGCTTTCGCCGGAATGTCCAACCGCAGCGGCTGAAGCTATGGCGCTATGAGACGCCGCATGCTAAGCACACAACAAAAATAAAACAGAGTGGATGTTGAGCAGCGTGTGGAGACACAGCGATGAAATCGGTTCAACCTATAAGGCAAAGACATAGAACTTGTCAAACTGTGACGCGGCGAGACGTAGCAGTGTTCAATGTGGTAGCAGGGATAGCGCCGGAGAAGAAAGAAAGAAAGGAATAAAGAGAGAGAGAGGAAAAAACAAGAGAGACAGCTTGAATGAGTGTCTTTGTTAGTATTCCTTAATTACAGCCCGATGCTGACAGACGCGATGGAAGGGTCTTCTCTCGAAGAGCGGCGTTAGCGTGGACAACGACAGGTCTGTACAGTAGCACACAGTAGAAGTAAGCTATAAACCGTTAGCCACCACGCGGCTAAAGCAGGCTAGCTCTGCTGCAGTGGGGCACGCGGCCCGGGGGGACAGTGGCGGTGGTTGGCAGGTGAACCCCGGCCAGGACCATCCCAACTCCAGTGTTCATCTCTTCAGGATACAAGACGTAAAAAGGTCAAAGATCTGCTGACACCCAGTGGGTTGTTGTTGTTATTCTCTCTTGGCACTGTGGATCAGGGCGGGGGGGAAACGAAGCATCCATAACATGCTTTGTTTAAACAGTCCCCCCGATGGCGAGTCAGTCGGTAAAAGTGGTTTTATCTGCTGAAACAAAGCCTCAAACTATCTGTGGCAACGGCAGACGCCTCTAGAACGGACTCACAGACACACAGACCTTTGCACTTTGTAACTCCATGTACATCAAATAAATAGATTTACAAATCGTGAGGATTAAAAAGCCCATCGAGGCTGCAGCAAATATTCAGGCTCTTCCTAGTTTGTAATTTTTTTGGGTGTTTTTTTGTTTTGTTTCTGGTTGTTACTTCGTACACATAGTAGAGTATTATTATAATTTCCTGGAGATCTCGGAGATAGCGGACCACAACACACACGGGTAATATACATCCTTCACACTGGACACTGAGGTAAGTATATTGATTACACATGGTTAGTCCCGCAGCACGCCACTGGCTCTGTCAGGGAGGGGTGGGTTCCTTGGACATGAGTTTGTTTTGCGATTGTTGGGGCATTCGTCCTCCTCGGCAGTGTGATTGGAAGAAGGGCTAGGCTTCGTCTCGCCGGTGTCCCGTCCCCTCTGTGTTGGTGTGTGTTAGTTGGGAGACCTCTGAGCCAAAAAAGAAATGAAAGACGACGGGGGAAAAAAAACGAGCAGGGGAGGGAGGCGGTGGTTGGCGCCTCTCTCTCTCTCTCTCTTTGTTTATGTTGCATAGTGGTCGAAGCTACCCAGGTACTCCAGCGCGGCCTGGTAGCAGAACTGGTACTCGTCCTAAAGGGGGAGGAGAGGTGGGATGAGTGGGCCGTATATAAACTGTATGAACGGTTATGTGACAGGCACTCGTAGCGAGGCAATTGGTTCCTGGACATCTTTTTCCCTTTTTCTGTTGGCCCTCTGAGAGTGAATCATTTGTGTTCAATGACACATGGCATGGGGTGTAAATCGACATGGCTGATTGTGATAAGAGAGCAGGAAATAGAGCGAAAAGGACGGCCAGGCATGTCATTGGATGTAGAGAAAACTTTCCATACCACTAGTATGGCCTGTCCAGACACTTGTATGGTGCTGTCAAGCTTTAAAGGTTGTATCAGTAATTCTGCCATTTGTTTACTAGTACCATTTGTTTTTGTGTATGATCTCATAGCATAGGCCTACAGACGTGTTTTTTTGACGGCCTGCTTATGGGGCGGGCGGCTAGCGGATCGTGAGGAAAGATCTGATGAATGTGATCATGTATGTTTCGGCCGAGAATCGCTGATACAACCTTAAACATTCAACACGTGAAATTCACGCCATCATCAAATTAACAGCAGAGTGCTGCTGACACACTCCGCAGGTTTCCCCGTGACGTGTACGTGGCGAGGCGCGTCTGGGTCAACCGGGCGTACCTCCGTCTGCACCATGGCGGGCCTCTGCGTGCGAAGCATCTTCACTGTCTGGAAGATGTCCACGGCGCCCTCGTAGCGCATCCTCTCCAGCACGATGCTCAGCGTGATGAAGACACCCGTACGGCCGACTCCAGCGCTAGGACCCACACAATGCAACCAATCAGAGGCTGTCATGACGGCATGGACCCCCCCTCCCCCCCCCTGTGTCTGAGCTGTGAGCCCCTCCCCTGTCTCCCTTCTCAAGGCTTCTCCCCCGGATTGAGGGGAGGTTTTCATGGCCCCTCAGAGGGCTTTAGGTGGGGGTGTTGTATATTGTGGGCCTGGGAAGGGCTTTGAGACTCTAGCTGTGATTTAGGGCCATGTCAGTGAAGTGGACTTGGTGGCTGTTAAACATTTCTTTTGCTTTTGTTTCTCAGGGCCTGATATGTGATAAACAAGTTATGTGTACATTTCAGTCATGTGTTAAACTTGACCTGATAGCTGTACCCCAAACACTTAATAATTGACTTTTGGGGTATCACCAGCCCTCGAGATGAGGGGGATGGCATCCCCCTTTGAAATATTAATGAAACAATTAATGTAATATTATTAATGAAGTATTACCACTATTTCAATATTATGTTTTTGGGAATGGGCTAAAATACTGTGGACGAGGGGAACTTGCAAATACTGTATCATTTTAAAAAAAAAATTACAACTCGAGTATTGGGTATCACGCTTATAAACCAGTAAGTTATACATGAGAGTAAGAGTTTACCTGCAGTGGACGCTGATGGGTCCGTCCTGTCCAAACTGCTCCTTGGTTTTGTGCACTTGACCAATGAAATCAATGAAGCCTTCGCCAGACTTGGGCACGCCTTGCTCCGGCCAATCGGTGAACTGGAACTGACGGACCGTGCGTGACTGGCCGTCCTGCAGCGGGGAAGAAGCCAATAAGACTTTGCACGAGCTAAACAAGCTAATGTTATCTGAGATGTAAACAGGTATCTTGCCCACCCGCATTAGGGCGTTTTAGCTCTTAATTAAGAGCCCCTTGCGTTTCTAGCGATAAAGTGGATCCTGACATTGCATTGAGTGGAAAAATAAGTAAACGATCATGTTTCCTCATGATGATTACTGTTATCTGCTGCTGGGCTCGTTGCCGGGGTTAACTCTCATATCTTCAATGGCCGTAAGCATTCGATTGTCAACTACTCGGCATGCAATTACATCTGCTGCTGCGGCCCGCCCGCCTGTCTCCCTCTAATGGAGATCAATACGCCGTGTTGTCAATGAGCCATCAGTCCAGCGGAGGACTCACTGGAGTCTATCTAGAACACGTATCTAACACAAACACAACTTCACACCCACAAACGCTGGCCACAAACAAACGCAAACACACGCGTAAGTTAGACGACGCAGACAAAAATGTCAGGCTGCTGGAGCGTGAAGAATGCGGTTCTGTTATTTTCCATGGCAGAGAAACGCGACGTTACACAATGAAACCCTTGTACCCTCGTAAACAAAGAACATGTTTCTCTGTCCATCTATCTATTGATCCATCTCACCGTGTTTTTATGTACTTTATATATAAAAACAACATGTACACATAAGTACACCGGACACACACGCGCACACACACATACACACGGACACACAGGCACACACATACACACACAAACACAAAGATACACAAGCGCACACACACATACACATACACACATACACACACAGACCCACACAGACCCACACAAACTGTGTGTGGCAGTACTGACCCGTGCGTCGGTGACCTTGAACTCTCGCAGGATGTACTGGGGCATGTTGTACTCGGCCATGGGGTCGACCACAAAGTACTGGTACCGGGCTGAGCGCTCCGCCGGCCAGTACTGGTGGCACTTCTCCTGAGGAACACACACGCACCCAGCAGCTCAACACATGCTCTTACACCATGTGAGAGTGGGGATTGAGAGAGAGAGAGAGAGAGAGAGAGAGAGAGAGAGAGAGTGTGCATGTCGACCTGTCTCTCTCCTTGACTGTGTGTA
>JAOPJJ010000134.1:12131541-12142327 GCA_027122795.1 Enchelyopus cimbrius
CAGCCCCACCCTTCCCTCAGAGCCCAGAGAGCACACACACAAAGACAGCGAGTGATTGAGTGTGTGAGCAGTGCACACTCACCTGAGGGCGTGGCACAGATGAGACACCGTGTTCCAACCAGGGTGTGTTACTTTATGACGCAGCAGGGAAAGATATAGCCTCAGGGAACACATATACTCACTCGCACACACACACACACACACACATACACACACATACTCACAACACAAACACACACATACTCACTCACACACAAACATACAGACACATACCCATGCACACGCTCAAACACATACTCACGTATGCTCAAACACATACTCAGAGACACACATACTCACGCAAACACATACTCCTAAACACACTCACATGCATATTCACGCACACGCTCACACACATACTCACAACACACACACACACACACACACACACATGCTCACACACACACACACACAAACACACATGTTTCACAACCTTTTACCTCCATATGTACACCACACAGTGCTGAGTTTGATTCAGACCCGATAAGGTTTAATGACCCGCTCCTGAGACTGGCTCCCTGTGTTGATGAGGAGCGTGTGTGATTGAAACCAGGAGGGCTGGAGACATCCATCCACTGCAGGGCTTGTCGCCGCCGACGGAGGCTGCGGCCGCATTCCATTTCATTTCTTTGATTTCACTTGGAAGAGTGTGAAGGTTATGGGGAGGGGCCAAACCCGGGCTGAACCCAGGGCCCGTTCCCATAGGACGACTAGCCTTATACCCTGACAGTTCTGCTCAGGTCATCTGAGTCGGACCGGCGGTCGTTCAATCGATCACCCGTCATAATCTTTGTGTGATTTTTCAGTTGGGACCCTGGGGATTCAGGCCTCCTGATGAAACATGTACCCCTGTTAATGTAAGGGATTAAATGAACACATGGAAATAGTTTAGTTTGAAAATACACAGGAATGTGTTCTTCAAACACATCACAAGTTTAGTATCTCCATGATTTATTTGAAGAAAAAACTGATGATGATTTCCAACTGCCAATGTTATGTCAGTTCAAATAACTATTTGTGTGTACAGTTTGACATGAAGAGCTGCTAGTGACATTGAGGGGACATTCATTCACTATCATTTGGAATCCTCTGGGGGTTTCTGGTTCTTCACCGTGTTGATCCATAGTCTCATATTGAAAACATCAATGTGTATTCAATCATACACACACCAGCAAACACACACACACATAAACACAGAAGGAGTTGTATAGCTGCCACTGATATCCCTGCCTCACGTGCGAAAGGGCATATTCATTACAATCCATAAGAGGTAATGGATGTCTTCTCTGCACCCAGTCGCCCCAGGGCCAGGAGGACCCCCGGTCCCCAGACATACCCCCTCTGCTCTGGGCAGGGCCCTGTCCCCTGTGCACCGCCCGGTGGATGTAATGTGAGATCACAGTGTTGTTACCATGGGGTCTCCCAGGGCGCAGGTGGGCTGGATTAGATGGGAGATGGGAGGTGTGTGCATGACTATGTATGTATGTGCATGTGTCCGTGTCATTCTCCAATCCTAATTCATTTGTATTACTAATAAGATAGACTTGCGAACCCAGGCGCCTGTGTTTCAGTGACTCCCAGCCTCGCGCTTGTTCTGGCAAAACAGCCATAAAACATTCTCCCACTTGTCAGAGTGGGAGAATCAATGCCTGATGAATGCGGTGAAAGACTGAATCCTAAATCAGTGTTCATCCCCACTTGTGCAATAGGTTACATTGCATTTCAAATTACACAAGGGGGCCTCTGTTGACTCATTCCTTCACATTTATTATTCAAAACTACTCCAGATTGAATTGAAATGACTGTAAAAGAATCAACAAAAAGTGGAATTGCTGGCCTGGGATAGCCAGTTATGGTGGTGATGGTGGTGTGGATGTGATGGTGTTTGATTACGGTACTGGCAATGGTGGTGAGATGGTGCTGGTGTGGGGGAGGCGCTAATGTGGGTGGTATTGGTGGTGTCAGTGTGGAGGTGTTGGCCTGGGTGGTGTTGTTGCTGTTGTTGTTGTTGTGGTTGGTTAGGGACAATCATTGTATACCATGAACAGAGAAGATGCACATTACAATACAGACATATTGGTCTATTCCATCAATCTATTTTGCTGCAAAATGTACCTACTTCATTCCTTCTGGTACACAAAACACACACACACACACACACTTTCCCACACTTAAAAGTGTGGGAAAGATGTGAGACAGTTGATGTCTTAAACTGAATTGGTGATATTACTTTCACTACATTAGTGTGAGTGCTATTCTACTTACTACGATGTCATTGTGAGATATTATACTAATTAGTATTGATAGTTTAAGATATTATACTCATATGGGTATTATATTCAGAAAAGGCTTGTGTACGATATGATATTTAGTATGGGTACAGTAACTTATCAAAGTAATTACAATGGGCACCTATAGGGGTTCTGCAAGGTATGACGGGTATTCTATATATAGGTGTACGTACTTTAAGGCAAAGACACTTTTTGTCACTGATAGGCCTACGGGTCATTTGAGGTTTTATAAGAATTGCGTTTGTCGGTGAAAAAATATGCTGTATACCTAGAATATGTGCCTGTGCAGAGAGTTAAGGCCTCAACATACTTCTGCGTCAAGTCGACGGCGTAGCTACGCTGTCACACCTACAGCGTTGTGGCCGTTTTATACTTCTGCGTCGGGTTGCTTTACATCTCGGTGCATTTGACCAATCACAGCCCTTGCGGTCTGCGTAGCCTCGACACGTAGTTAAAAACTTTTTAAGGTGCACGTCGACCTACGGCGTAGGGGTCCGCGGCGACGCGTAGGGGTCTGTGGGGCTATGCCGTCGATTCCACGCAGAAGTATAAAACAGGCTTTAGGCGTCATATCCTGCTGCTTCCAGAGTTCAGCCCCTATCTGAATCAACCTGCCACAGACATAACGCATGAATCACACAGATCGTTGGGTGATGCATAAAACGTGTGCACACTGAGATATGAGGGGGCCCGTCTGAAAGAGTGAGTAGAGTTTTGCTCACGAGTCATGAGAATGATTTCAACGCTTACATTTGAAAGCTAATCTTATCATGCTCTGATATTGCTTGTGCTCAACTGCACACTGTGTTGGACAGACACTAAGCACATGGTGGGTGTATAATGAGTCCTGGCATACACACACACACACACACACACACACACACACACAGGTTCAAGCTCAAGGGCTATCCCTATCAGCTGTTATACAGGTTTTCTCCGCCCAGACCAAGAGAAACAGACCCATTGTGCAGGGCGATCAACACCTCACAGAGAGAGAGAGAGAGAGAGAGAGAGAGAGAGAGAGAGAGAGAGAGAGAGAGAGAGAGAGAGAGAGAGAGAGAGAAGAAACAGCAAGAGGGAGAGAGAGGGTGTGTGTGTGATAGAGAGAGAGAAAGAGAGACTTCTTTTTGAGACAATATTTATATCCATCTAGAAGTTTGCAAAAGAAGAAAGAAGAAGAAAGAAGTGCTAGAGACATTGGTAATTTACTTTATATCTTTGTAATATTAACTTGAATTTCCAGACTATAGTTCAGGCTTCTTAATCAAATAAAACGCATACACCTCACCAGATTTGAAGTAGCTCTTTGGGACAAAAAAGCAGTGAGACACATGGGCAGAGACGACCACTTTTTTATTTCATTTATCAACACATTTATTTCATTCGCACATTTCAAAGATTTCTCTTAGAAAAGTATGAGCACAGACTGTAGCAAATGGGACAACATTTGCGCCTAGACAACGGTTAAAACTGTAAAAAAAAAAAAAATTATTATTACGAGACGTACCTGGTGTGTCATATTTTAAATAAATAAAGGAACATATAATAGACACTTTCATACATATAAACAAAGGTTAATGTGTTGACTCTATGTAATGTAGAAAAACTATAGTGTCCTAGTGGTCCCATTAAGGTCCATCCACCCTATGGGCCCAAACAAAACTATTTCCATTGGTTACTGGTGTGGAGTGGAGGCGGGCTGTCAGAAGAGGAAAAGATTAACCAGTAAGTGTCAATTAAGTGGAACCATGTGGGACCTTGTGACATTGATTTCAAAAACACACCGCTGACCCGGTGGGTCCACTGTCGTGTGACCGCAGAGAGAGGCCCTGTGGTCCTGCATCCCCTCTAGTGCCAACTGTCAAGGTCATCTTGTGTACCGCTGCAACCTTCAATAAGGTCAAATGTGAAAAAAGGGATATCTTTAAACTGCACATTCATTTACCAGCACACGCATACAAACACACACACATACACAAACAAACACACACACACCAATACTCACTAGATTGTGCTTTTAGAGTCTTGAAAAGCTCTTAATAAACATACTGGATTATTAGTATTATTATCAAAGTATAAAGGTCAACCTCAAAATAACTGACACTTTCAGGAAATACCCTTCTTAACTTGCTGTTCTTAAAACAAGTGAGCTTTCCACAGCAATGGGTAAATAGACTCTTGAACGTACACACACACACACACACACACACAGGGGTAATGGCCTGAGAGGACACCGTAGCCGGCTGTGGGAACTCTGTGTAATCTAAATCTCAAACGTGGGTTTACCAACACAGGCTCAGAAAGGGAGAGTGACTCCCTTGATGTCAGGTGATCCACAGGGATTTGCTTACTGGCACAACCTATAGTTTCACCCGAGGAGCAGAATCAGGCGGTAGGCCTACATAGTTCATGGATGAAGCTAAAAGAGATACAGCCGCTTTTACTTTCTGAACCTGGAATTTTCCATCGCTGCCCTTTAAAGACGATGTGCAGACGGTACTACAACATGGTACGGAGTGCAGCCGTTGACTCTGCTGTCTGTCACCCACCAAGGATGTTGCTCTGATGAAACCATGTGATCGCCTGGCAGATTTAGAAAAGATGACTCCAGTGTGTTGTTCTTTGTCTAGCAAGCTGCAGAACTCTAATGCTTCCAAGAGGGGAGGAAGGTAGTAATAAACATGGGAAGAGAAATGCAGTGTTGACTCGGTGGAACAATCTGGGTCTACCTGGCATTGTGTACAGTGGCAGAGCCAGAAGATTTTTCATAGGGGTGGCCAGGCTGGGGCCATGATGGAGGGAGGGTGGCCAGGCTCCACCATGGTCCCAGCCGTGCAATAAGTGTGTATGTGTTGCAGTAAAATGCGTTCGTAAGGCGCAGAAGTATCGTTCTGTTTTTTGGGAGGGGTTTTCTCGTAAAATGATGGCCCGGGCGTAGGGGTGGCCACGGAAGTTTGACCCATGGCGGCCACGGCCACCCCTGGCCACCACCTGGCACTGCCAGTGATTGTGTACTGTTTGGTAAATGCAGCCAGCCCTTGTATTACTTTACACACTATTAAATACCCTCACTTATCTCTGTCCTTGAATAACTTATTGGATGGGTTCCTCAGTGCGCACATGAGTACGACTTGTCTTCACAGGTACTTGGAATGCCGGTAACTTGGCGATGGACCATTTCCACCGGTATCCTAGGGGACCAGGCATTCCCGTGGTCAATAGTAACGAGTGAGTGTAATATATCACAGGTAGTGTCAACCACAAATAGCGACAATGGGCGACACATGCATGCTCTCACACACACACACACACAGTGTATTTATATTACTTGTGCAGGAATTCAATACTTCCTGGACTATTGGGATGGGATTATAAAGATGATTTCACTCAACCACTTCACTGTTTGCAGAACTTGGGCACTATAGCGAGTCCCCATGTAATGGATCCATGCAGTGGATCCGCCCCACATTAGGAATGCAGGTGGTTGCGTGTCATATGGGGGCCATGTGCAGATGCTCAATTGATTTAAAACTGAACATTTTCAACGCTTTCATTCATACAAAGAAATGCAATACAAATACAAAAAAATACAAACAAAAGATCTATACTCATTCGGAGCCTTAATCGTATTGTTTTGTTACCAGAGAAACATACAACATCTTATAATGAGCCTGTAGGTTCATGTTCAGAATGGGATCCAGCAGAGCAGAGAGTTAAGGGGGTCATGCAACAAAGCAAAACACCACGGGAGGATGGGTCGCAACTTGCAGAGGAGAGAGAATTCCTCCCCAACTCGACACATCGTCCTACCACTCCCTTCACCCAGAGCGCCCTTTTCTGCTGAGCTCCAAAAAAAACACACACTCTCACTTGTCCCAACTCCTCCCCAGTCTCCCTGCACAGCGTGTCTTCAGCCAAGCCTCGACATGGAGGGAGACCGCGAAGACGAATAGCTGAACGCTCCCGCTGACTCACAGGGCGGAAGACACATGCATGCTCATGCTCTTTAATGACCTCACATCCTGACATGCGTTATTGTTCGCAACGTTGTCTTATTTGAAGAGATTGAAACTCACACAGAAGATGGCTGGCCACTAGTTTGAGATTTGAATACAAACATTTTGTGCAATTGATTTTATATTGGCTTATTTCATGACTAAGCTTATCATGGATTAATCGTGGATTTGGAGTAGACGTTCTCCAGTCAGAGTGTGAATCATTTCCTTGGCGGAACCTAGTCATATCAGATAAGCTGACCCTCCTTTATTTATATAATCCTTCCTGTACCACCTTCAACTGGCACACACGCACGCGCGCGCGCGCACACACACACGTGTGCACGCACGCACACACACACACATAACACACTACACATATCACTAAAGGTCGTTAAGGGAAATCATGGTTCACATATCACTATGGGGAAGGGACCTGGCAACATTTCTTTTTGTTTTTGATCAAATCCACCTGCTGACGAGAAAAAGAGGAAAAAAAGAAAGATGATCAAAGAATGCTGCCTCGAGGCCATGGCTGGAATGTAACAGCCTTTGTTGAGATTTGGTAAGGTTGCAGTATGTTTCACTGTTCCATCAGCCTAAGGACATATTTGACTTGTGTTTAATTGTAGTTATGCATATTATGTTATTTAAGCACTTGCTATTATGAAACCTTCATCTCCTGTACACCATTTCAATAGACAACACCATAACTACAATTTTACTTTGAGTTCATTTGTTTTACTCTGCTGAATGATTAACCTTCGAAGTTGTTACCTTGGTGCTACTTGCCTATTCTGTTCAGAAGGACACATATTCGTTATGTCCATTCTATTCTCTATGTATTCATGCCACCTATTGGCAGGTTGGTGAGCTTGCAAGTGATACACTAAGTGCACATTTTTTTATATTTAACGTTAGAGTAGTGTTCCCAAAAGGCAAGTGGTGTAAACTTAGTTCTAAATTCAATATTGGTTATCAATTTAAAAAATGTGATGTCTGGGCTTGACTAAGCTCATTTGTGTTGCAGTCAGCTATATACTAACAATGCAGAAAATCGTTTTTATTGAATTCATAAAAATAATTAGTCATTAGCGTTCTAAGTGCACCCAACACCATGTCATCTTTTTATCTATTGTCAAAGAAATTGGTAAATTGTTGAAATACATCTAAAAGTAAAAACACACGAGACACTGGGCATGAAAGTTAAATAAATATAACACTTTATCGGTGTCTACAGTACATTGAAGTGTATACACTGCACATATAGACACCAACTACATCAGTTCATCTCCTCTGGCAGCTTGGTGAGGATGTCTACTCCATCTGATGTGATGACCACCGTGTGTTCAAACTGAGCAGACCTGAACAAATTTCACAAACAGCATATCACAACATGCACCGATCCCATTTGATTCAGGAGATCCACGGTAAGAAAAACATCAAACTGTTTAACTATTGTTAGTTGAGGTTGCAGATTAATGTTGATACAGTGATGGCGCAGCATTGGCTAGCTTGGTTCTTTGGTGGCCCATATATAGAAATACCTTTTGTCATCCGCAGACACTGCTGTCCATTTGTCGCGCAGGATTTTAAACTCTGAAGATCCCTCCATTATTATGGGTTCTGCAAATCAGAGGATGGTGAAATCCAGCATTTACAGCCATACACGTTATTATTAACACACACAGAAGCTCTTACCTATTGTGAAGGCCATGCCTTCATCCATGGTCATGTCATTGTCATTGGCTTATGAAAAAACAGGGGAAGAGCGTTAAATTGAAGTTATGAAAAGGCATTACAACCATTTACATTTTGAAAAAAAAGGACCAATTTACCATGGTGCCAGATTTCAGGATGGCCATGAAAGTAGGAGCCTATTCCATGCCCAATGAAGTAAGGACACACTTCGAAACCACTCGTGAGGGCGATCTCACTGTGAATGCACAGCAAGACATTAGCCACTGCAAACAGGATATTGCAAATTAGAGGATAATGCTTTGTGCATGCATGCATCGTGTAGGGAAGTCATGTAGACAAGCAATGTAGGTTGGTGAGGAAAATGTGTAAGTAATAAGGAAGGAAGAAAAAACGGAAGGAAGAAAAGGAAGAAATACTCAAGTAAATAAAATACAATACAAAAAACTAGGAAATATGCAAGTAAATCAGTATGGTAAGAAAGGAAGAAAAGCAGGAAATAAGTGAGTAAATGAATCAGTAAGGATGTAAGGCGGGAAGTTATGGGAGGTAGGTCCTAGGAAAGGAATGATGGTGGCTAGGCGGGAAATGTGTGAAGACCTGATGGTGTTCCCTATGACACTAAGCGGTGCACCAGGTCTGCAGGCAGCGATGGCTTCGTCTCGACAGTGCCTCGCCGTCTCCACAAGTCGCCGCCCGAGCTCGTCGACTTGGCCAATCAGGAAGGTTTCTGACGTGTCGCCATGGTAACCCTCAAAGTAAACCTACATCAAAGAAAGACAATGACACCTTGCACCTCAGATCTTTCTAATGACTGTTGTTTGTGCGTTGGTGTGTATGGAGAACCAGTAAGGGAACATCAACTCACAGTCACATCAACATTAATGATGTCTCCATCTTGGAGTGGACGGCTGCAAGAAATAAACATGTTTAAGCGAGACAAGATTGATCCTGGATGTAAACATTGTGCGGTAATGTGTGTGTGTGTGTGCGTGTGTGTGTGTGTGTGTGTGTGTGTGTGTGTGTGTGTGTGTGTGTGTGTGTGTGTGTGTGTACCTGTCTGGGATACCGTGACAGATCACGTTGTTCACAGAAGTACAGACTGATTTGGGGAACCCCCCGTATCTGAGGGGGGAGGGGTACGCGTTGTGTTTGATCGTTTCTTGGTGGACTATGAAGTCTACCTCATCGGTCGTCATGCCAACCTAAAAACAACAACAACAAAAGGACATTTACATAACCTATATATAGAGAGACAGTTAAGCAATGGGGTCCATACATGCATGTGCATTCCAATACTTGCCAAAGGGTTTCATAGAAGAGACAAATTACTTGCACCGTTTTTATATCCCAACACATATATCCTTTATAGTAAGGTAATAGGAGCCATTACTTAATACTTAATTAATCCCATATCAGGGGACGCATGCAAATGACCAACCTTGACACAACGTCCAGCCAGCAGCAACACTTTTCTTGCCAGCTGGCAGGCTTTGGTCAGCCCCTTGATCTGCTCCTGGTCTTTGAGCTCTATGAAGCCGGGCCATTCTGGGACCACTGCACTGCTGATGTAGTTAGGGCGCACGATGTGCTTCGAAAAGGAAACAAGGAGTGCAAGAGATGTTTTATCACCAGTGATGAATTTAAACTTTAGGGATGTTTTAACATGACACGCATGGCATCAGTTGTGTTTGTGTAAGAATACAAGTGATTTAATTTAACCAACATAAAGCAAGACTGAAGAATACAGTATTTGAATGAATAACAGTGGTATTGTAATCTAATTGAGCTTTAAAGACTAATCTATTTGTATCTCGGATTTTGTACCTTGGGAACGGAGTAGGCAGGCCGGACGGTAGCTGGCCGAACAACATTGTGAGTCATAGAATTAGTCCATTTCCGCCAGAAGAGCCTCCTGTGTTGTTGATGTGGTTCAGCGGGACAGCATCTCCACAGAGCAGAGGCTCTCTGCAGGGAGCCTCGCAGTCCTGGACAGAGATATACAACCATCGGAGAGGATTGACATTACGTACCTACTGCCTACATCTAAATTACAAGCTTACTCGTAATATGGCTATTTAGCATTTGAACCATGTAATAGAAATATACTTTAGTTTGAATAGGAGGCAAAATAAGCTCAGTACTAACAGTCAACGGCGGTAGTCGCTGTTTATACCGGGTCTGACACGATAGCTTTTTTATAGCCTATCTGTGAACGCATACGATTGCAGATGTTCTGATATCGCAAACACATTCATACATTTTGGACAGAGAACAGTGAAAAGTACCTTGTTTCGACCCAAAGCCAGCAACACAGGGCGCCGCCATGTTGTTTTACACAACGCAGTCACGTGATACTGAACCGACCGGGGATAGGTTGCTTGAAAGTTGCCGGTGGTTTTTATTGTATTATTTTATTGTACTTGATGATTGTTAAACATAACAATGTAATAGGTAATTCAAAAATCCATTAAAACGTAATTTCTGAATTATGATTCAGATTTCAAATGAAACGGTGTGGTTGATTTGTTTGTGTGTTATAATAGTCCAACCACTTGCATTTCGACATGGGGGGGAATCTTATAAAATAAAAAAATAAAAATAAAAATAAAATCCTTGAGCCTATTCGTGGCCCACCGGGAGAGTGTCCCCCATCGGAGCTTTTCCTGCAAGTAAAGCACATTCTTACCTATCTTCACACACACACACACACACACACACACACACACACACACACACACACACACACACACACACACACAC
>JAOPJJ010000134.1:12212674-12226075 GCA_027122795.1 Enchelyopus cimbrius
ACCCCACCCCCACACACACACCTGCAGGTGCTCGCACTAAAGAGCGTCTACACATTCTCCTGGTCCGACTCCCAGACCCGCAATGCCACCACAAAAGGGATTCCCCGCCACCCAGTCCTCTCACAAGGACTATCTCTCCATCTCTGACACACACACACACACGCACGCACACACACACACAGTCCACCTGTATCACTTTCGACATGCACAGCTTCACAGGCCCGCGCTTGGAAGTAGACACACACACACAAACACACAGACACACATCCGCACGCACACACACACACGCACGCACACACACCTGCAGCAGCATGTCCCCTGGCTCTATGCGTCCGTCGGCGGCCACAGCCCCGCCCTTCATGATGGACCCGATGTAGATCCCGCCGTCTCCCCTCTCGTTGCTTTGGCCCACGATGCTGATGCCCAGGAAGTTGTACTTCTCTTCACACGGGGCGAGAGGAGGGAAGGGGCAGAGAAGAACCACCATGAATGGAAGTAGTGGAGTTGAATCTGTGAGTTCACTTCACGAGTACGTGAAGGTTATTTGGATGAAGGGGCAGCTATCGGGCTTACCCATGTTGAGAGTGACGGTGATGATGTTCAGGGACATGGTGGAGTCTGTGATGCTGCTGAACGACGACGACTGCAGCAAGACCCAGAAGAGACAGTTAGGAGGATTGAAACAGGATGGTATAGGAACCGTAACATAAACAGGGAATGTGTTTACCATCGACTGAACCAAAGGAGAATCATTTGGCATTTTATTATGTTTTCCCATTCCTACACGGTCACCATGTGAGGCATCCTTGAACGGGGATTGTCTCCGTCTATTCCCCAAAAAATGTTGTTCTCTGACTGAGCTCTAACAGGTTATTCGTTTAGGCAGGTATTTTGGTGAGCCAGGGCCTAAGGGTCAGAGGTCGAGTCAAATAGACCAAATTCAACATGAGCACATTAACCCTTTGTGTGTCTACCAAACGCTTGAGACCGAGGTCTGGTCCGGACCAATGTGTGTACAACGTGTCCCTAGCGATGGGGGAGCGCGGTCTCACCCGGTCCATGTTGGAGGTCTTGGGTTTCCGGCGGCGCCGGCGGTGGCGTCTCATCAAGCGAGATGTGCTCTGCTCGGTGGAGCTGCTGAACCTGCGGACACACACACAGAGAGAGAGAGAGAGAGAGAGAGAGAGAGAGAGAGAGCGAGAGCGAGAGCGAGAGCGAGAGCGAGAGCGAGAGCGAGAGCGAGAGAGAGAGAGAGAGAACGAAAGGCCATTTAGATGGAGGATGGGGCAGGGTAGTGCAGGGGGAAGGGGGTGAGGGTTTCCCTGCTGCCAGGCATCCCAATGTCCACAGCCTACCTCTGGCTAACCACTAGGCATGGGCCAAATGATTCTATTCCGGGAATCAGTTCTTTCAGTTCCTTTCACTTTCACAAATCGTTCGTTGGATTCGTTCCTTCAGTTCTTTCATTCATATGGTCTGTTACGCAAATTGAGTCTTTTGGAACCCCAGGAGGTTTCAGACGGTGATGGTGCTCTGGAACAGCACATTTCACGTCTCTGAAGCATTAACTAAGATGTTGCAGTAAAATAATCAGTTCTCGTCGTTCACCTTTGAGATTCGTTCTTTCTGACTGAATCGGTCGCGAATCGCCCATGCCTAACCACCGTCTTCTCCTTAATGACACGCACGTGAATTAATTTGAATTCACTCTGAAAACAAGGCTCAGCAAAATGGTACATAGCAGCCTGAGAGAGCTAGCCAACACCGAACCGAATCCTTCAACCATCGGTATTATGATGAGCTTTTGAACCAAAGGCCTGCTCATACGACTCCCGTGGTTCAATGGGAGCCCAGAAGTCTGGCCACGGGTTGAACTCCAACTCACACCAGATCTCAGAACTGGATTCTCCTGGCACGCAGATGTGCTAATTAATCCAAGATCCAAGGTCAGTGAAGGATACAGATCAGCTGGCGGAACAATAGACTGAAGCCAAACTTCTCGGGCACCAAAGGCATCGTCACAAAGAGTCACGCCAAAACGTGTCATGTTTATCCAACTCGTGTTTTAGCGTAACCACTTCCAGGATCTATGCAGTTTTCTATTGTTTTTTAACTTTCATCATTGGGAACAGATATGACAGAACTGAAGATGAAGACTCAAAGACCAAACCATCGTCTTTGAAATCTTATGAAAGATGTGAGGAGGAAGTTCAAAGGAGCGCTAACACCATATGATTCAAATTCTATTCATAAAAGACTACAAGCACGCTGATCTGAAAACAAAGCAAGGGATTTAATAGACTAGAGGGTTATTCTGTGTCCACTCAGCTTGGAGGGAAAAGGAATAATGAAGTCAATACGGTGCAAATCTTGAAGGCAAATTCCCGACCGGAGTGTCTGCCCAGGTTTCTGGGACGAAGAGTCTGACCTGCTGGTGGCGTCGTCGTCCTCAGAGTCGAAGCAGGAAGTGGACTCCAGCTCGCTGCTCATGAAGGAGGAGCAGCTGTCGTACTCCGGCCCCGCACGGCCCATCCCCCGCACCGAGAAGCCGTTCTTTCCACCTGGGGATGGGAAGGGGGAAGACACACACACACACACACACACACACACAGGCAGAGGCACGCACCCACGCACGCACACACACACACAGACAAATAGACACACACACAGGCAGAGACACACACACAGTGGAAAGTTTTACTTAACCGAAAAAAAAGAAAGACAGAAGCTTTGGTTATGTATAGACAAGGACTGTTTGTCTGCACTGCCTGAAAATCTGATCAGTCAAAATCAAAGGCGGACAACGTCCAGTTTGACTTTTGAACACCGAGTACTACTTCCACAATCCGTGCATGTACTGTATAATCTTCACTCTGATTTGGAGATTGATTGAGCTTAGCGATCACATGTTGGGATCTCTAGTCCTGCCGTTATATTACAGTATCTACTAATTGGTTCAGGATCATCAGCTTTTGCCGATCTTGAACTCTGTTTGTCAAGTACCAGAGTCTGTGTTAAACTTGAGATCACGGTTTTGCTGATCATTAAATTGAATAGACCTGAACAAATGCTCTTTTGGGGGCTTGGGTTAGGAGGGTGACATAAATACCTGGCTTGTGAAGCCTCTTGAGAATGAAACTGTGACATTTACATTTAGCAGATGCTTTTGTCCAAAGTGACTTAAAGGTACATTTTGTCATAGGGCATAAAAACCAACATCACCATAGATCAGTTAGAATCGGAACAATAGAAACAAGTTTAAAGCAGAGCAGAGTAGCTGCTATTTACCAAGAATAACTTGTATGTAAATACTCTGATTGATGTGCCATGGCTATCATAGAGGTGTTTCATTGATGAACAGGGGGGCTTCATTGATACAGGGGTGCTTCATTGATTGGGCCTGTGAAGCTGCTTCATTGGAACAGCGATACAAACTGAATTGAACTTGGGGAGCATGGTGGGCCTCTCACCGTGGTCGTTGTTGTGCTTCTTGCGGGGCTTGTCCCGCTCTCTCCTCTGGGACACCACGGAGCCCGTCTCCGTGTCGTTGTCCAGCGTGTCCCGGCCACTCGCTGCCTTCCCACTGCAGGAGAGGGATGTCAGAGAGAGAGGGACGTCAAGAGAGAGAGAGAGACAGGGATGTCAGAGAGAGAGGGACAACTTCAGAGAGAGAGGGATGACAGAGAGAGAGAGGGATGACAGAGAGAGAGAGAAGTCAGAGAGAGGGACGACGTCAGAGAGAGGGACAACAGAGAGAGAGAGACGTTTGGAGAGAGAGGGACAGGGACGTCAGAGAGAGAGGGACAACTTCAGAGAGAGAGGGATGACAGAGAGAGAGAGGGATGACAGAGAGAGAGAGAAGTCAGAGAGAGGGACGACGTCAGAGAGAGGGACAACAGAGAGAGAGAGACGTTTGGAGAGAGAGGGACAGGGACGTCAGAGAGAGAGGGACAACTTCAGAGAGAGAGAAGTTGGAGAGAGGGACGTCAGAGAGAGAGGGACGTCAGAGAGAGAGGGACATCACAGAGAGAGAGGGACATCACAGAGGGGGACAACATCAGAGAGAGGGACGACAGAGAGAGAGACGTCAGAGAGAGAGACGTCCCACACACAAACAGCAACACGGTGGAGCAACGCACTGAGCAGCCGTACGGAGGACATGTTTCATCTTACTGCTTTGTAAAACGTCCTAATGCTCATCCTTCTCTATCGGAAAAACTATAATAAGCGTTTTATCATCGCTTGGGGTTGGACGACGATCCAAGCCAAAGCCTTTAAATTGGGTTCAGGTTATATTTGTCATGTACATCGTATCAGCTCACTGTTAGAGTGCACTTTGGGTATCGATCCTACAGACCCTTATTCCACTAGACATTATTCACGGTTTGTTTCAAACTGAGTGTCTTGTGCCTGCACATATAAAAGGTAAAGTCAGCACTCCCCGGTCTTCAAATAGACTTCAATGCATGTCATGTTGGGAAATGATGATATGACACACAACCGGATGGCAGACAGGATAGCATTAGAGCTATTTAAGTCAGCTGATTTCGGTTTGGTGCAGGGAAGTAAAATATTTTTTTAGGTCTATTAACTTAAACAGATCAATCCATGCCATGAGCAGCACTGCAACAATGAGGACACTGTCCACCAAGGAAAATGGATCGGATATTGCAGAAGAAAATTTGGTTTTGAGTATCATAGCTCAGTGAGAGCGTGTAATATACACGCTCTCACTGAGCTATTTGGCATCATACGAATCATGATTGTCATAGGGAGATGGCATCGATAAGGCACTTGAACCCAGACTAAAACAAAGGTCAATTCTCCTCCCACTCTACACACAGGAAAGGTACTGACTGGTAAGATGGGGGTCTGGACTCTCCGATCCCGCCAGTCCTCTCCAGGGCGGGGGGCTGCTCGGTGCTGTCGGCCACAGACCCCCCGTCGGACTGGGCACCGTCCCCGGAGACCAGCTGTGGACACATGGGGACACAGGGCACGTCAGAGGTCCGTGGGACACAGCGGCACCACCAGAAACGGAGACAGATCATTCAGGAACGCAGGAACTCCAGGCGGAGGTACGGCGAGGCCACATTTACGTGGCAGCAATTCCCTATGATTAGATTTTGATTGCAGAAATGATAAGAGACAGATTGATGACGCTGGACAGCCCAATGAAAATAGAACCGTCTCCGTCAGGCCACTAATGATATTGTTCATGTTGTTGTACTCACACAGAGAGACGCTAGCCAGGGATTAACATTGGGACAAAAGGGCTGAGGGCTGGACAATTCATATTAAAGGCTATATAATTAAGTGTGTGGAAGTTAAGAGGGCTTCCTCAAACTCAAACACAAGTCATTTAATTCCCATCCATCGTATGTATACATGCTCGTTTCTGCATGTGCTTTCAGTATCGCGTGCAGCACACGAATACGGTGCAGAAAACGTAGCGACAAACCAATTTAGTAATACACAGGCCAATCCGACACAGGCCCTGCGGCAGTTGGATGGGAGGATTAAGCCCATGGTCTTGAGCGATGTGATTTAATGTGACGACAGTGACCCAGACTAGGAGTCCCCCCTGGAGACCCATCAGTCAGCTCAACGACCAAACAGATGAGCACAGGGAGGCCATCAAAAAGCAGCGCAGAGGGCTTGTAATTACATCTCAATGTTAACCACCTCTCCCTCTTATCACCAGCAGCTTTACCAACACATTCTCTCCCCGTGTAAACACACACACACCTGCTAATACAACAACACCTACAAAAACAGAAAACCAGGACTAAACCACAAAAATACTTTGTCCGGAGCGTTTCTTGGCCTAGTTGCAGCAGACAAGTAGGGTCACTATAAATAGGGCCACCAAAAAACTGAAAGGAACCCTCCATAAATCTAAACACACTGCATTCAATCAGGCTGACACTTGAGCGCCCTCACATCAGGACACAAACACCGTCCTTCTTCAGACTTTACTTCTGCCTGCCCGAGTGATTCAATCTCCTCGTGAGGCCGTATTCAGGGAGCGTTTCCCCCCCCCGCCCCCTCGTCCTGTGATTTGACTTGGTCTTCTAATCCAATCTCCATGAAGTGGAGGGAGGAAGGGAACCACACACACCAGGACCAGATGTCTTCTGAATGTTGATGACAGCAATGAATTAGTGCCCAGTTGTCTGTTTTTTTCTTTTTCCTTCTGCGTGGGATATGCAAGCTTGCGTGGTGTATGTTTAATTACGTACGGAGGACGGAAACAGCGTGCGTGCAATTTTGTATGCTGTTGGCAGTCGCTTACATTTTTTTGTCCGTCTGTCTCAAAACCTTTGCAAAAGTCTGTGCTTGTCTTATTCTTACGGTCATTACGTGATAATGACATTATGACATTATTACACAGATACATGTGTAGGGGCCTCTACCTAGAAGCTGTATGGCAGTGGCAAAAGCATGTCCAACAGATGGCTACACACACACACTCTAAAACAAATACACTAAATAAACACTGTCTAAATTTAGCAAACAACCCCCTCTACACAGGACATGACTTGAACGTACCCATGACACGACGCGTCCATTAAAACAGGGCAGCTTGGCGTTGTCATCAGAGATCTCCTCCTTCACCACCCTGCAAGAAGTTACAGCTCTCAATACGTTTGTCTTAACGTGTAGAAAAAGTGCAAACACCTTTGAGATAGCGGAGAAACAAAGAAGCCACAATGACACTGCATTTTGACAATGTGGGGCACTTTGATATGCTAAACATTTTGCTGCTGACCATTCGGCCGTCAATACCGTAATAAAACACTGCTTTTGGAAAACAGTGCACAGCATGCACTTAATCTGTGAGGGAAGGAAATGACCACCAACAAAGCTACTACTGTTCATTCTTATTTAAAGGGAAATAAATTAAGGCAAAGACTGTGGCTTGATTTAAAACTCAATGTTTTTAAATACAGGTACTTCAGCTTGACTAAGGAATGTGTCAAATACAGGTGAGGCTCTTGATGAGACAGCCAGTTGGCCTAGAAAATACATCTAACACAATCAATCACATCAGATAGTTAGCATTCCACACAGTTGTTCAATCTAGCCAAACAAACGTTACACTAATCCTCAAGTGGGGCTGCCAAAATATGTGAACTTGTAGCATGGCTTTGCTTCAAGATAGATAAGAATCAGTTGGGATCAGTCGGATTTCCACAATGGGGTGTTCACTAGACTTGGAAGTATCCATTCTTCCTGTAAGTAAGCCAAGGTGGTCAGTACTGCGTGCTCAACAGAGACCTGGATATAATGGGGCACTGATCTTCATTCCTATTTAACAGGTTATATTTATTCTTGAATTTCAAAGTACTCTAGTGGGTCCAAACTATTCACCCTGTATATTTGTAGAAGCACATCAGAGTTACTTTATTTACACAACAAAACGTCTTTGTTGTCTGTTTGATTAAAACATTTCCTATTCTGTTCGCAACTACATATAAGCTGTGCCCCACCCATGTATTACTCGATCCCCAAACTAGGATGGGAACCTGGATCGTGTATTCACAATTGAAATCTATACAAACGTCTTCATGTATAGAATAGGGTTGGCAAGAATAGTGGTCTTTCTAACGATCCAGACGGACTAGTGACGTTTAACGCAAAAGACCATGCTCATTAAACTGCCAGAGTGATAAACAGGGCATTCCTGTGTCCAACACTAAATTCCTCGGGGCTAAAAGACAACAGCAGGGGCCTACTGGACCTACTGACTGACTGGTTGTTCCCATTCTGACATTGGCTAGTTAGCCAAGCGTTACGGTTTTAGCTAGCTAGTAGTGTTAGTAAATATTGGTAGTTTGCAACAGTGATGTATTGCTTTGCCTACCCTCAATATACAATACGTCATACGGAACACTTCCAGTGTACGATCAATTAAGGTGAAAATCACCCACGTTGTCAATGGAAACCGAGAAACAAAACGCACAACTAACTGCAAACCAAAGCAATGTCAACAAATGCCCATACTAGGCTCGGGGACCACAGTTTGGGGACCCGCTATACGCTAGCAGCTAACAAAGGAACGGCAACTCCAGCCGCTAGCGGTTGTAGGTTAGCTAACATATGTGTACATTATTGCAAGACAGGTCAGGTCGGGCTCGTTTGAGCTGGCGAACGCAGTGAATTAGCGCGGCCTGTGTCATTCCAGGGGGTAGTCGTATACGTAGAACAACTTTACCCGAAATCATCGTCCATTGATTTGAAGAAGAACTTGTAGTTAGGTTTTTTGAGGACATTTTTGAAGTCTGCCAGAGTAACTCTGTCCGCCGGCACAGACAATTTCACCAGATACGGTGTTTCCTGGTCGTCGAGGTGGTAGATAATCTTGGTCTCCCCCATCTCAGGCAGCTGGGGCGAGACACTCAGAGTGCATGAAGCCGTGTGGCAGGCTCCCTCTCGGGCCCCGGCTCCCTGCGGCGCTGCGGCCAGGCCGTGAGACTCTCCGTGGCTCACAATCGCTGGACTACGGAGCCCAGTCTTGAACCCTTCTTCTGCGCCAGCTTGCTGCGCCTGCTTTTCCAATTCAAATGCACCTTGCTCTTCCAAAAATACGGTCCAAACTGTGGTCGACGTTTGAACAATTTACCGTCTGATATTCAGAAGCACAAAAAACGCCATGGACTCAGACAAAATAGTTAAAAGAGGCTAAAAACATAAACAATGTCGGACAGGACGCTAGCCTGCCAAGCTCGTTACTGGGTTGCACACGAAGCACTGGCGCTGTCACGGGCTTTTCCGACCCTGTCAGAATGGTGCGCCCTCTAGCGGAGAGGAGGAGCGCGGCAGGCTGGAAATACGTTCTGTACCAGTCGACAGAATTGAAAAGTTAATTTCAACGAGCGACAACAAGCCTATTGTGGACAGGATATGTATTGTCTTCCAGACCAGCCGAAACTCAATTCATACATTTGGTTTCAATACTTTTTAGCCCATTTCTGTAATATCTGCAAATAAAAACAAGTAATGAATGTGCAATCACAAGCATTTGTACATATTTGCTTTTGAGAAAATACATGGGTTCTAAAATAGAGTTGAAGCTTTTTGCTTTTGTTTAATAAGTCCAGTTAACCATCAATAACGTGTTTTTGGATAACATCCATTCTGATCCTAGTAGAAACATATAATACTTCATGACACAAAAGTGAATATTTACAACAATTTGCCATTTATTCATCCGACTGATAGACAATAGTACAACCATAGGCCACAGGAGAGTCAATACAGAACTCAATGCACAGGCTTGTTTGTGACAGCAAGAAATGAATGGAGTACAAAATTGTATTCTTATATAGATATAAGTAGCATTTTCTTCCTTCTACGAAAAGAACAAAAATCTTCACAAATATGTTGAATTGCAGGGCATGACAACAGAACACATTTTAAGTAACAAATAAAACAATAAAAGAAATGGTAGAGGTGAGAATTAGTTTGGTCTCTGTTAATTCTTTAAATAAATTGCTGTGGATGAGGGATCGCCACTAAGCGGGCGGAGGAGGGGGGATGGAGAGACGTCTCCTAGTCTTCTAAGAAGTCATCGTCCAGGACCACGTCGCTGGTATCGATGTCGTCCAGCTCCATGTTGTCCAGGTCCACATCCAGATCGTCCAGAGACTGGGATGGGTGGGAGAAAAAACACGAGGAACATGTCAACAACACACAGGGTCCGACTCCTGCCTATCTGACTTGAAGCCCATTCAGCAACAGCTTACAGAAGACTGGTCGAGATCAGATGAGACCGCTTTATTAAAATAATAGAGAGGGTCAGGGTCAGAGAGAGAGAGAGAGAGAGAGAGAGAGAGAGAGAGAAAGAGCGAGGGTCAGAGAGAGAGAGTCAGACAGAAAGAGAGAGAGACAGAGACACACCCTACCTTATCTTTCTGTGATGAGTGAAGGGCTTCCTCCACTTCCTCGGGGGTCTCGATTGAGGGTGTCATGGCTGACACAGCCGCGACCACTGGAGCCGAGACCGCCGCCATCATAGAAGCCATCATACCCGCAACCGGGGACGACCCGCCGCTGTCTCCGGACTTCTTATCGAGATGTCAAAGCAGTAGCATTAAGTAAAACTACAGGCGTTTGAAAAATACCTGATCATGAATCTGTATACAAGTCATTGATCTAGGTCAAATCCCGGGAAAAGTAGGTAAATAAATCAGGGTCTTTGGAGGGGCTCACCGTGGTGGTAGTTGGGGCGGGGAACGTCCCCTTGGGCTCATATCCCTTGGCCTCCTCCAGAATGTTTCGGTCTTCATTGGGCTGCAAAAAAACACAAGGCTTCAATATACCATTGCGCAAGTGTGGAAGAGACACCAAAATAATTGCTCCTGATGAAATGACGAGACAAACAAGAGATAGGATGAGATCCCGCAGCCTCTCATAACTGACCGTGACGAGGGGGTAGTGGGTGGCGGGCCTGGAGTTTCCCAGGCAGGTCTCTCGGAGGAAGTGCTCGGCTCCGAAGGACTCCTTCAGACCGGGGAACAGGTTCTCGTATTCTGTGGGGTCTGCCAACGACTCGGCAGCCTTTCATATCAAAAGGAAGTGGCAATGGTTGATGCATGTCGTTGAACGTACATGAGTTCAAAAGATATTTTCAAACCCACACATTACATTACTGTATCTCTGGATCTCTACAGAGAAGTTCCAAACGGAAGTAGGACTTCTGGTTGGTTTGCAGATTGAGGGACTGACCTTCTGGTTGACCTTGGCCAGGTTCTCCCTCCACAGCTTGACCACGCGGGACACCTGGCTGGGCAGGTAGGTGCGGGCCAGGAAGGCCGCCTCAGGCAGCCTGTTGGTCCGGATCAGCAGCTCCAGACACTGGTCGAGCCTGGGTGGGGAAACCACGTCATAAAGGAGAACAACTCAGGACTCTAATCTCCTCCATCTTCCACTCTTTGGTCCGATGAAAACAGTGATTCCCAACCAGCGGTACATTGACTTTAGGGGTTCGTGTGGGGTTACCAGCAGGTACATGAGAGGAAAATAAAAATAAAATGGCCTACACAATGGTAATGTTGATTGTATACACGACAATAAAAGTATGGTAACAAGTAAAACCAATATTTAACTGATGCCTGCTTATTGTGTCCAACAGTGTCAACCTCTCTGTTCCGTTACCAAGGTCACTGGCTCATCCTTGTGGGACGGAAGGTGCACAAACTGAGTGTGTGTGTGTGTGTTTGAGGGGGGGAGGTGTTGGTTACTTTAAATCAGCATCAAATCATTTAGGGTTAAGTTGGGCCCTGTCCCTGCCTCTTCCAGCCCAGTATGTCTGCTCTTCTCCTTCGTCGTACTCACTTCCCCTGCAGGAAGTAGGTCATGAAGGCCACGTTGTTCTTGCCGTCCTTCTCGGCTCCCTCGGCCAGCTTGCTGACCATGGTGGCGTTGCCGGAGGCGGTGGCCAGCAGCAGCAGCCCCCCGTAGTCCTGGGCGTGGTGCAGGCACTCCTGGGCCAGGCCGAACTGGCATTTGCTGATGGCCAGCTCCGCCAACTGCTTCCACTTCTGCTCCGCCTGTGGGACGGTGAGGGAGAGGAGGGGGGATGGGAGTTTGTCAAGTGGTGCCATGACAACCAATTTCCCATGACAACCGGTCGCCTTTACGAGGCCTGCTCTGGTGAAGTATAAAGTGTCTAAGGGGTTTAAGTTAAATGAACCCAAGTTAACCTCACCATGCAAAGTCACATACTATGGTTACTGTTTTGCGGGAGCTCATGGCAAATACAATCAACAGTTTAATTGAATCCGATTCACATACTTTCAAGTGAAAAGGGTTTTGGAGGGACATCAGTGGTGTGTTTTACCTCAGCCTCCACGGCCAGCTGGTAGGCTATCTTCAGCTCCCCGAGGTTCAGGGCCAGCTCAAAGCGGTGCTCCGGGTCTGTGGACACGGCCAGCGCCTGCTGCTTGAAGCCCTGCACAAACACAACCACACGCAGCCTCTTAAACTACGCTTCAAACGCACAACACAGGCAGCTGGTGTTCAATGGTCAAAGTCAAAAGTCAAAGTAGCTTTATTGTCAATTTCTTCACGTCAAGACATAAAAAGCCATCGAGAGTACGTTTCCCACTCTCCCACAGTGAGACGTGCAGATAAAGTGCACAGGCACTGCAGATAAGACATTTCCTAATACTAAAGTAAACATTAAATTACTGAACAGATAAGATATTTACTAATGCTAAAATAGAATAAAATATAAATACATGTCTGAGTGGTGCACTTAGACAACGGATAAGATATTTACGAATGCTAAAGTAGAATAAAATATAAATATATGCCTAAGTGGCTCTTGGTGGCTGAAAATATATCTCAGTCTGGATATCAAATGAACATATAGACAAATGCACATGTATAGAATATTTGATAAACTGGAACTGGAACTGCAAATACAATTACATTTAGGGCATTTAGCAGAAGCTGGTATCCAAAACAACTTACAAGTACATTTTTGTCATTCACACCGACAGCGGGTCAAACCATGCAGGGCGACAGCATGTCAGGAACAGGTAGGGGTAAGGCGTCCTGTTCAGGGACACCTCAACACTCAGATAGGAGGAGTTGTGGATCGAACTGGCGACCTTCCGGTTGCCGAAGATCGCTGGTTCGAACAACCGGCTCTACACCCTGAGCTACTGCTGCCCCACAAAGTCTAAATGGTGGTTACCTGTTTCTCCAGGAAGTGGGCTACGCGGGTCCGCTGCTCCTTGGGGATTGTGGGTAGAACCTTGTCGGCCATGCTAAAGTCCCTCCTCATCACAGCCGTCTGGTACTCCAGGACGGAGACCAGCAGGGAGTAGCTGACGATGTTGAGCTCCTTGTCGCCCAGGTAGAGGCGGTCGTCCTTGGGGATGTAGCCCAGGAGGTACATGGTCCTGCCAGAGGAGGTCACGTTAAAACAACGGGCCCTGCGTTAAGAATGATGTCAGCAGACCCTGACTGATTTACAGCCGCCAAACTGTTGATGTGGAGATGGATGGTGATTTTTGACTGGTGCGCCTGAGCAAGGCACTTAACCCCTAACAACTCCCTTGCGCCGCTACGTGGCTTTTGCATGTTTCTCTCATTGCTATCTATGGGCCTGTCTGTGTTTGTGTGTGTGCATGTATGTCAGGCCTATGCGTGTGTATGTGTGTAATCAGTAGAGTGGAAAAAGGAATTTCCCCATTGTGGGACTAATTAAGGAAAGAAAAAAATCAAAGTATACTAGGCTTCCACAAACGGAGCCATTTAGAGTTTTTATAATCCATCGATAATATTATTTATGCAGAAAAACTATATTATCCCTATGTATCCCTATGTAACTATGTATCCCACACCATGTGCAATATATAGTCATAGTACTACAGTAGTGTATAACTG